>APFE031712351.1:0-12821 GCA_000404065.3 Pinus taeda
ATGGGCTTGCATATGTATGTTTATCACCAAGAAATGTAAGGAGAAGTGGATTTGGGTGATTGCTTGTTCATGTAGGCATTATGCTAGGGTTGATGTTTTTTCAAGGTTACAGCGCCATCACAATCACAGCTAGAGCCAGAGGCCATTCATGAGGAGGGAGTTCCATCACACCAGCCTGATATTATTATGCCGAGACATGTTGTTTCCCCACTGCAGTGTACATATCAGAGAGGTCATAGAACCTTGTTTGCAGCAACTCGACGAGTATTTTCTCCACAGCAGGTGGAAGGGGTCTCGTCATCATCATCATATCAGCGAGTGTTATCTCCACACCAGGTGGAAGGGGCCTCGTTGCCTACAGCAGCACAGGTAGCAGAGAGGGGCAAGCAGCCCATGATTGAGGAGAGAGTGTATGGTGTTCCAGTTATTGATCTTGACGCTAATTCTCCTACCACAGAGCTCAGGGATATTATCCAAGAGCAAAGCGCCGAGATTCAGTCACTGCAAACAAATTTGTTGAGGGCCAAATGGGTAAACACATATTTGGAGCAGCGAAACAAACAGCTGGAGGATGAGAAGGAATTGGACGAGCTATGGAGAATTCGAAGTGACCGAGTCATCAACCGTAGGAGGCCCGGTGACTTGCTGCCCAAAGAGAGAGAATCCATGCTTATCCGAGTCAACACACACTTAGAGGGGCTGTTGGCTAAGGCCAATTGGAACAACAACTTGCTAAGAAATATGAAAACTCATTATTGGGCAAGAATGCATGTTTGCAAAGCAAAGATGAAAATTCTTCAAAGGAGGTTGACCAAGGCTCCCAAAGGAAGGAAGAAGACCAACCCGCTCAGTATCTTGGCCGAAGCTTCTCTTACTCATCACGGTACTCATAATCTTCCTTCTGGCAGCAAACCCAAGAAATTTTGAGAATTTTGAGGCATTTTTTGGCATTTTTGGGAATTTAACAGGTTTTGGCCATTCTACCGGTCTCACCCCGTACGAGACTGGTAGTCGATATAGCTCGGAATGGGGAAAACTTTATATGGTTGGATTTTTCATGCAAAAATACACTTGTTTATGGAAGGATTTCAAATTTTTGTGGAGATTTGGGCACCCAAAAGCTCAAAATACAACCAAATTTTGACTTTCTGCCCCCTTTTTGAGTTACAGAAAGCAGTCTTGGGAGATTTGATTTTTGAGGGGTCAAACCAACTCCAAATTCATAAATTCCGGTTGGGTTGGAAATTGTACTTCTAGACCTTTCCAATGAACTATCCTGCATCTGATTTGGACTCCGGGAAGGCCTTCGAATAGCGCTGCCAAAAGGTGGGACCGGTAGAGCCAGAGGTGCGACCGGTAGAGCAAAATTTGCCTGTTTTTGACCAGTTCGGCCAGTTGAGCACAGTTTTCACTTGGATTGACCATTTGGGCATGTAATTGATGGATTTTTATGTAACTTTCATGGAATTAGATACTTTTACTCTTCTTTACCTCTTCTAGAAGCTTCTTTGATGTAAAAAGTGAATAATTAATGCATGAATCAGTTACCTAAGTAATAGAGGCAAGTTGTTGAGCTGCCTATTATCTAGTGCTTAGTTTGGAATTAGTTCAAACTGCTCCTAAAAGGATGAGCTCGACCCCTAGAGGCAAGGGAAGAGGTTAGCTTGCCTATATTATGTGTTTTCTTATTCATTTTGAAGGGTTGGAAGGTTGGACTCTTGGGGAGAAAGTTTCATTGTATATTGTACATCTATCTTTGCAATTTCAAGAGGAAGAAGGCCAGGGTTTTGCAGACATCCTTGTGGATTCTTGTGGATTGTAGTGTTGATGGTGTGTTCTCTACATGTTCTTGTAAGTTTGTTTATGTATTCTACATCTCTCTTTTGCTTCTATTTGGACAGATGAAGTGGTAAAGTTTGAATACATGCTTTGACATGCTCAGCTTTTTAGTTTGTTCAAAATTTATGTTTTCTACTGTTTAGAGAGGACTCAAATGCTAGTTTTCCCTCTCTAGCTCCTTCTCTATCATCCTTGATCATCCATCTCAGATTTAAAGCATCAGCACTTACTCCTACCTTGCCCCAAAGATCCCCCTGCAAAAACTGTGCTCAATCCCCGCACCCTGAATTGCACTCCCTCCAATTGCCACCAAAAACCCAAAATCTTTAAATCAACCCCCCTTATCAATTTACTAGCCTAATATCTTTGATCCTAATTGGTCAGCTTATCATATTGAAAGATCTACCGAATCTGAACCGAGAGAGCCTTCTCATACCTCGTAGGGCTAGCTACGAGGTGAAATGGTTTGATGTAGCCTTGAGAGTTTGTCTATCTCAGCCTAGGTGAATTCCAAGCGCTAACAGTTCCAATGCACGCTCACTCGAGTTGCTGCAAAGTGGTATTTAGACTAGCCCATGGAAACCCATCCCACTTTAGCGACTCTTGCAATAGCCTTTCTTTCATATATCTATTTACCTTTCTGTTATGATATCGGTACTGAACTTTTGACTTCATTTCGTCAAAATTCTACCACTCGCCTTTCCGACCATGTTCAGGAATAGCGTAGAAGAAGGAGCGTCTATTGAGCTCCTGAATTTGAGGACCAAGTCTATATGGATTGGTTCTTAGTTCGTTGTTGGCCCCCACTGTGAAAGATGTTTCTTCTCATTTTTCTTAATTTGAGGAAGAAGCTCTCCATATACCTCTCAAATTTGACCTAATTTATGCCCAGCCAGGTTACGTTTGCATTGTCATCCCCAATCTACCTCAGCCTTGTGTTGCTAATGCGTCGGGGGCATATCATGTCACAGATGGATTTGTTGGAACTCTTTCACGCCCCCAACCATATTCTCCTCCTCATATGGGTTATGTTCAACCTCAGGGAGGGACTAGTCCCATGTACAATTATCCCTCCCCCAATCCTTATCAGGGAACTCCTTATCCAGGTCCCAGCACACCATATGCATATCCTCGTCCACATCAATTGATGCCAAGGACAACTGTAGAGCCACCTTCTTATACCAATTTTTTCCCATCTCCATATTATATGTATGCATAGCCTAGCACTCCAACTCCTTCAGCACCAACGCCTCATCCCCCCATGCCTGCTCCCCCTCCGTCGCAAAAGAACCTCCTCCACAAGGACAATTGTACACTCAGAAAATGGATCCCAATCCCCCGAATACCAAGAAAAAGAATAAGGGGATGGGAAATAGGAACTGGAAATAGCAAGGTAATCAAGGGAACCAGGGTACTCAACCTAATGCCTCTCAGGGTCCTCCACCTAATCCTGCAACCCAACAACAAGGTGCTCATCCCAAGTAGAACAAGGGTCTTTGTACGAAAAAAAACTTGTGCTTTTTGTGGACTCTATAGCCATTATACTCATTAGTGTCCCCTGTTACCTCATATGCACCAAGTATGGGAAGCTCAAGAAGCTTCTCAAGGATCACAACCTTCATCTCCTCCTCCCCCCCCACTTCATTACAACCCGCTATGCTTACCAACCCTTTTCCTAAACAAGGGAATATCATTTCCCAACCTCCACAAGGTCGGGCTTCTCAACCAGATCCTTCATATGGTTACCAGGATTATCAAATTCTCATGATGAACTCTGATGAGGTAAACACCGAACAAGACAAACTCCACACTCAATCGCATCAGTATGACAAGACACATGTTAAGTTTGTGACTAAGTCCCAACCCAAAGTGTCTACCGAGCCTCTATCGACACCCAATGGTACCTTGCAGATCCCTCAACCTAAGTTTGAGGCTATACCCAAGATCCCCAAAGGTCTATTACATCGAAATGTTTCTTCTGCCAAAGTTTCCCATACATACAGCATAGTAGATGCCTTGGCGTAGTCTCATGCTACCATGTCAACACTGGAAGTACTTCAGACATACCCATCACAGTGAAAATATATACTATCTTCTATAGGCATTGTATATCCTCAAGACAATTAGATTATTTTCTTCCATGTTGACAATTCGGATAATCCTCCTTTACCTTCTTCGATTTATTTCCAAATTCTAGTCTCCATTTGAAGCGCCATTGTCCATGGGTGTATCATTGACGAAGGTGCATCCACATGTGTGTTGGACGCCATTGCTTAGAAACAATTTGGTTCCCCTAACCTATCTCTATCCACCATCACTTTGTGTGCATGGGATGGTCATCCCTCACAGCCCCTTGGCTTATATCGCAGCTGCCCAATCATAGTTGTTGGCAAGACCGTTTGTATTCACATCGAAGTCATCGGTTCTCCCCTTGACTATAACATCATTTTGGGTCATATTTATACTTATGACATGTAATTCATCGCATCTATAGTTCACCTTAAGAGGTGCTTTCCCCATAATGGAAAGATCATCACCATCGATCAGTTGACGTATTATGATCCAAAAGCCCAGACTTTACCTCAAACCAACATTTATTCCATGGCTGACAATAATATTGTTTCATCTATTTCTCCAGGAGTCTATAAAGATTCCTCTTTACTTGGTACTTACTATGGCCCCCCACCTACTGCTTTTGAGCCTAGCTCATCGAGTGCTTGCATGCTCCTAGCATTGCGGGCCACCCACAAACGGGTTGTGATGCCTTCACAAAAGTTTGCACCTTCCCAACCTGTTGTGTCTGACTCAAACACACATAATGGTACAAATCCTCAAGGACCACCTCATTTTTTTGGTGTCTCTCCTAATCTTTTTCAGTCCAGATCCATCCCCCCAGCCCTTAACCATGCAAGACTTAATCCTCCGAGTCATTATCCTTTTGGTTAGATACCGTTCTTGTTTCCCCCTCCTAGATTTTATTATACCCCTATCATGGCTACATTGAGTCTATCTAATATCACCTTAGGGATCCCATTCTGGTACATTGATCCCCCTACAAACACTCCACCTCATAAGTTGAAACTTTACACCGCTTTGACCCAAGTCCAACCAGACATTCCTACCCTTGCCTTTGCTTCAATTCCACAGCAACCTCAGCAGGAGCCTACTCCTACTGTGAAATCATCTAGTGAGGTGGTCAAAGCCTGAAAGAAGGGATCTCAAGACAAGGCTCCCCCAACAACTCCAGCTATCCCTAAGCCCCCAAAGCCTCTTACTCCTTGCGCTTTATGTGATGTTTTCAGCGATGCCACCAATAATTGTTTTGAATTCCCTCACATGAAAGAGGTTTTCATTGATACCTTTCCTGATCCTAACATCCCTGAGGTCCAAGTAACCTTTCCTAAATCAGCTAAGAGAATCTAATCGTTATGCACAGACCACCCTTGCACTTTGTGCGATAACTATAGCCATTATTCCCATCATTGTCTACATCTCGGAGATTTTTGCGATATACTTCAAGTACTTCGTGAAATAGAGGTCGCTCGTACTGAGTCCCCTTCACCACCTGTGGAGTCTGGTCCCACCCCTACTCCAGAACAGGAGGTTTCCCAACCACCCATTGTGATCCCTCCCCCTGATATCAAGATAGAAGACACTTTTTCTCCCATCCTCTACCTATCATCATTCTTGAGATCGCTCCATGAGAACTCCCTAGATATCTCCTCTCATGATTTCATTGAACCTCCTTCAGTGGACACATCAGTCTCAACGTCGGTAGATGTCCCCTCTACTAGTCATATGCCTCCCAGTTGTGATGATGCATATGTGAACTTCATTTTTCATGAATATTCTTCCAATGCCTCTTCCTCGTGATGTGGTCTTTCTTCCTCTAGTCTGCCCATCTTCCATTCTAATGAAGACATCATGGAAGCCATGACCACCCTTGATTACCCTTGGGATGATATGCACCATCATGCGTACTTCCTTCCATAGCATACCAATGACCAATATGATGTGCGCATGGGGGCATACCTCTTAAAGGATCAAAAAGGAGAAATCCTTCCCAATCCTCAGAATGCACTCTACCTCAAGAAATTTTAACCATATAATTTCCCATCAAAGTGCGTGTATCTCTGTCTTTCTTCTTGCATTTAGGTAGCTTTCATCCCCCACTTTATTACACATTTTCTTGCTGTGCCTTATAGATGGTTCCATCATCCACTCCTTATATCAGTTTCAACGATGGTGCAAGTCGCTTCACCAAGAATCTTGCCTCAACAACTTAGGCCATTTTTACCCCCATGCATTCGTTAGTCCATTCCAATAGCGTTTGCATTATATTTTCCACCAATGACCAGGTTGAATATGATGCAGTGGTAGGTTTGTTAGTCGATTCCCTTGATCATCACATCCTTCAGCTTCATTTTTGTTTAGATTCCTTGCTACTTTTCATGCAATTGAATGGCATTTATTATGTGCATAATTATGTCCTATTTAGAAAATATCTACAATTTAAGATTTTGATGTGTGAATTTGAATCCATTGCATTCAGTCATGTACCTAAAGCCCAAAATCACTATGTAGATACCATTGCTAATAACATTCTAAATTGGAATTTGTCACATGTAAGCAGACATCCATAAAACAAATGGTGAACCACATTCATCACAAAAAATATGCATAATCATATCTATATATATGCATGCGTGTGTGTGTGTGTGTCGCCATACAAGTGTTTTGAGTCCATAACTCTAAATACATCTGACATTGCCACTAGCATGTTATCAAAAAATAAAAATGGGGACCCACACATCCATATTCCTAATCACTTTCATCTGGAGACCCCCGAGCCAACAGCTCCACCCCGCCAGCCCATAGATCATGTACTACTTGACAGCCATCGCAAGGCACCGCGTGTTTCCCCACCACTCTGGGGGAAGAATTGTGCACTCATTTGTGTATTCGTCCTCTAGATCATGCCATCTGTGCTCTATCACCCCAACCAGTATTATCTCATATTTGCCTTGGAGGTCCTCCAGCATAGCTCTTTCATCCAACCTCTGTTGTGATGAAGTTCCACCCTGGTATGTAGCCCCAAGTGCTGCATCTCGTCCTGCATATCCTGTCGGCCTCATCAATGCTATATATACATTCCACAAAGTTTAGAAATTAGTACCACATACACATATTTCCTAAACTATCAATGCACCAAGTATGTAGCAACTTTCACTTACCATATCGGCCCCATGCTCGTCCTGGTGGAAGTGGTAAGTCAGGATCCCCTTGATAGATCATGTCGCTATATGCATAGTCATCTATGTATATTGTCATTTGGTCCCAATGAGCAAAAAAAATAGGTCGGAAGACACATCTGACTCCCCCTCCACCACCTCATCTCAATATCTGCCCCCAGCGGTGCATCCTAGGCTCCTATGGTCCCCCATCACAAATCTGAACATAAGGTTATATAGTAGGGAACTTCTCAAAGAAGAGTGAGCATAAGACTATCCCAAACAAATAGTTATCATTGGTTCCCTATCTGCATAATGTCAACTTTCGTTTCAACGAAGACAACAACATTTAGGCCCACCCATAGTAGGTCCCTCCCAAAACACTCTCCACCAACATCATTAGCCCTCCTATGATATGGTGGAAGGCATGGCTACCACAAATTTGTAGCATCGTTTTGGATATAGCTCATGTCTACAATCTCTCCATGTCATCGATTCAGATAGTCTTTCCCATCATATGACTACCCCGTCTACAATGATGCTCAACAAACTCAATATCCCTCCCATGAGGTAGTACTGGATGTATCTCCCCTACCACCCCTAAGGGGGGCAGTCTGATCAAAGGGTAAATATCATGGATCGTGAGCTTGATCTAGTCCCCTTGCACTACAAAGGCCTCTTGATCTGAATCCCAACAGCTCACTATCCTCGATAGCAAGGGCTCATCATCCCTCATCAGTGGGTTCTCCAAGAACTTTAGCACGCCACATCGTGTCAGTATCCCTCTCACTGCTTGATCCCCGTGAATCTCAACATGGAGGGTACCATACTCTTTCTCACCATGATATATTTAACTCTATCATACCTTCAAGACACCATTAAGTTTTGTCAATTCAGAATGCAAAAGACAGTCATGGTTGCACTTAAACTCAGTTCCCAGCAGACCACAGTCTTGCTCACCTTCTCAGTCCAGAACACAGTTTTTCCCTCAAAAAATATACTGAGAATAGTTGTGGGCCCCATTTCTATGCTCCAAAGTGCAGATCATGCCCCAAAAAGTGTGCTACAACCATAAGGGAAGGCAGGGGTATCCCAGAAAAAACTAAGGACCTAATCTAAAAATATAAACCAATGAAATTGATGAGTATGGTTAGGCCACCTACCTCCAACTCACATATCCTAATTCTGACTGTCAGTTTCTCCACTACGATCTCCACAAGATTTATGGTCTTCTCCTCCTCTCCAAATTGTCCACAGCTCACTATTCAAGTGAATTGGATTTGGAGGCAAGAAGCCCTTTTATAGGAAAAACCCTAGTTTTTTCGGTCAGCCACTATGACCAAACCATAGCTCTATTTTATGAACCGTCAACACCGTTAGAAATCTCCCACCGAGTTCTATAATAGGTATCTCTTGGTTTTTGGTAATTTGACACTTCACCTGGAAGCCATTTTCTCCATGAAGTTTCACATTAATGACCTTTAAAATCCAATCTCTTCATTAGAGAAACCTGTTCTCTGGTACCACTTTACCTTTGCACTGGTTGACTCTCATGTCGATTTTCATCATGACTAACCATCATTTACTCATGTTTTTATGGTTCCCAATGGGCCTCCCCATGTGGCAGCATCATCGAGTCACACTTGGTCAGATAATCTGAGATGTGTCACCCTTGTACTTATGGAGTCTATTCTGAGTCCACATTACATCCTGTTACAGCGTTTCATTTGTCGTCACTCTACATTTCATATATTATATTGATATTTTTCCTCCAGTCCTTTCACTCTGTCTTTGATGAACCCTTGTTCAAGTCATTGACCATCCTCTCCAAATTCAAGTCAGTTGCTTCCAGGTCAACCATTTTTATTATGCTATGAAAAGGGAAGTCATCGGTCCACCATTCATCATGTTTCCTTCCATCATCATCCCTGGTTTCAGTCCATTAGTCACTTTATTATGTTCCCTTATGCTGTTGAGGATTCCTCATTACCTCAACTTTGGCGGGCTCTCTTCTATCAACCGCAACACATTTATTCTAGAAGAGTATTCTAGAGGGTGGTGTACCTTGGTTCCATATTCCATCTTTGTTCAGTTCCTCGAATTAGGCAAAGAGACTCATTATTTCCTTTGACTTGGTTGGTTCTCACGTGCTCGACATCATCTCCTTCTCACATGACTAAAATATGTATGCTTGACAGTTCGGTGATCCAAACGATTGTCCCAGTGATTCCTCGGTGTGTGTCAAATGTTTTAGACCTCATGAGGGGGTATCCCTACAAGTAGTCCTCCACATGCCCAGATGACCACAGATGTTAATCCAACCTCTTGTCGTCACTTTTAATGGTGCCCATAGCACAAGTGCTTCGGGAGACATAGAATGCTTCCTAGAGACAGCCTTTAGGTTGATTGTAGACTAGTGCCTAGAACATCTTAAATAGAGGATTGCATGGAATATTTTCAATGTGGGCTTTCGGTTGCACTCCAATTGTCACGAAGTTTTAAAAAGAGAATAAAAGGGGGCTTGGTTCAATCAGCTTTCATGAAGGTGAACTCAAGCCAACAAAAATGTAGGTTTTAACCCCGTACAGAAATTACCTGCATACAAATTCTAAAACACAGAAAATAAACAATGTGAGAGCATAACACATATACACAGAGATTTCCCCTAGATCTCAAAACCGGGACTACCATCTTGATTTTTCATTATGTTCCTTTCAATGTTACAATACATATTTATACATGTCTAAGCATCCAATACCATGGACTGAAAACCATCGCATCCAATACCATTGATCAAAAACCATTACATCCAATACCATGGACCAAAAACCATCGCGTCCAAAAAACATGTGCGAAAATCATGCACAAAACCATAGGTGGGTCTGCCCAACCTAACATAGGGTCCAAAACCAAAATTTTCTGCGGCGCTGCCCTGGACCCCATAAAGTGGGGTTACGGGTGCCCTCCAAACCCCCTATTAACTATGTGGAAAGAATATAACACAACCCAACATTCTCCCACTTGTTGTTTTCTTTCCACAGGGGTCCACAAGAGAGCTTAGTCATTTTCCCAGCCCTGAAATGCCCATTGTCTCTCTACACCAAGAGAACTTCTCAGAGCTCACAGATTTTGTCAATGTATCTACAGTATACTTCAAAGTGTCCACCTTTACTAGCAACACCTTTTTCTCTTCTATCATATCCCTCACAAAGTGATAATGAACATCAATGTGCTTTGTCTTTTGAATGATATGCAGGGTTCTTTGCCAAGAAAATTGCACTTTGGCTGTCACAATCTATCCTTATAGCTTCCTATACTAACCCCATACTTGAACACAATCTCTGCAACCAAACTGCTTCCTTGCTTGCATGAGTGGCTGCCATGTATTCTGCCTCTGTAGTTGATAGTGCCACTACATATTGTATCTTACTCATCCAACTGACTGCACCTCCAAATAGGTTAAACACATACCCACTTGTAGATCTTCTCTGATCCAAATCTTTGGCCTAGTCTGCATCAACAAAGCCATGAATATCCAACACTCTGTCCAATCCTGGTCTTCCTTGGTAGCACAAACCATAATCACTAGTGCCACGCAAATACCTAAAAACCTGCTTCATTGTTTTCCAATACTCCTTTCCTAGTTTTGACATAGACGTGCTCAATACTCTCACTACATGTGCAATGTATGGTCTAGTATAGACCATTGCATACATCAGGCTACCGACCGCATTTGCATATGGAACACAGGATAGTCCTCTTCCTCTTCTTGTGTCTTGGGATATTGTTCAATAGATAACCTCACACCTATAGGAATAAGAACCTTCATCGGTTTACTATCCTGCATGTTAAACCTCTACAGTATTGTCTCGACATACTTCCTCTAGTTTAACTAGAGCTTCCTCTTTTCCCAATCTCTTTTAATTTCCATGCCCAAAATATAGTTTGCAGCACCAAGATCTTTCATGTCAAATTTGGAGGACAATTGGGTCTTCAAATCCTGAATAATTTCTTTGTCATTTCCAACTAGCAACATATAATCCACATACAAGACTAGATAAATAACACGGTCACCAATTAATTTAAAATACACAAAGTGATCTGCTTTGCTTCTGGTGAAGCCAAGTCCCTGTATAAATGTATCAAATTTTTGATACCACATCCTTGGTGACTATTTTAACCCATACAGAGACTTCTTTAACTTGCATACCAGTTATTTCTTGCCCTTCGCTGCAAAGCCTTCAAGTTGCTTCATGTAGATTTCCTCTTCCATATCCCCATGAAGAAATATTATCTTCACATCCATCTATTATACCTCGAAATCAGAAGCAGCAGAAACAGATAAAAGTAATCTAATAGAAGTTACCTTGGCAACAAGAGAAAAAATATCACCAAAATCAATTCCCGGCACCTGGGAAAAACCTTTTGCTACCAACTGAGCTTTGTATTTCTCCACTTTCCCTTCTGCATTTGTCTTCTTCTTGAACACCCATTTGTTGCTAATGGGTTTCCTTCCAGCTGGCAACTCCACCAGATCCCAAACCTCATTTTTGTGCAAAGATGCCATTTCATCAACCATGGCCTCTTTCTAGAGTTTTCCATCCTCTGAATCTACTGCTTCTTTCGCAATTCTAGGATCATCGTTAGTAATAGATAAAGCAGAATTTGAACAGAAAGCAGATGGACTATACCTTTCAAGCTACCTTCTTTCTCGAACTGATCTTCTCACAACCAAAGTTTGTGGCTCTTCATCTTCTGATTCCTCTTCTGCTGTAGAGTCTGATTCTTCCTCCTTTAGCTCAAACTCTATCTTCTCAAGTTCCTTTCATTGGACTTCATGTTTAATAACATCTTTCACGTCTATAAACACCACATCTTGGCTATACATAGCCTTCCATGTGACTGGGTTCCAAAGCTTATAACCCTTTAAACCATCCTTATACCCAATAAAGATGCACTTTTCAGATTTACTATCCAACTTGGTTCGTTTCTCCTTGGGAACATGTACATATGCATCACATCCAAATACCCTCAGATGTGAAAGAGAGGGTTTCTTACCAGTCCATACTTCTTGTGGAGTCTTATCCTCCAACGCTGATGAAGGTGACCTGTTAACCAGGTAACATGCAGTATCCACCGCCTCTGCCCAGAATTCTTGTCCTAACCCGACACCACTGAGCAAGCTTCTTGCCCTTTCCATCAACGTCTTATTCATTCTTTTTGTGACTCCATTTTGTTGAGGTGTATATGGAGTAGTCTTCTGCCGTGCTATACCACACTTCTTACAGAATTCTTCAAATCCCTTGCTGCAAAATTCTCCACCATTATCTGTCCTCAGCACCTTTATCTTCTTCTCTGTCTGATTTTCCACTAGATCTTTAAATTCTTTAAACCTGTCAAAGACTTCAGATTTCTTCTTAAGGAAATATATCCATGTATTCCTTGAGAAGTCATCTATAAATGATACATAGTACACAGACTTACCCAGTGATGGAACTTTCACAGGTCCAAACACATCACTGTGCACAAGCTTTAATATTTGTTTCGTCCTCTTACCACCAGAGGGGAAACTCACCCGATTCTGCTTCCCATATACACAATTTTCACAGAAATCAAAATCCAGAGAGCTATTACTCATACCTTCTACCCTACCTTTACCATGAAGTATTCGAAGGCCCTTCTCTCCAATATGTCCAAGCCTTTGATGCCACAGCATGGTCTTCTCTCCATAGACCACTAGATTTTCTGCTC
>APFE031712353.1:2077-34758 GCA_000404065.3 Pinus taeda
GGGGAGACCTTGGAAACCTATGGAGGTTTCTTGGGTTTGAGAGGAGGAGAGTATTGTTATATGGGTTGCACATTCTCTTTGAGGACACACTATATCTGGTTGGACTTGGGCACGGAGGGCTAGGGAACCTGTGGAGGTTTCCTAGGCTAGGAATTTGTTTCCTAGTTGGCTGGGTGGTAAATCCGGTTGGGTCGGTGAGAAGGAGCATTCAGCTGGAGCTATATGACAAAGGTATCATCATCAACCGCCGGAGCAGGTATCTTTCCATGAACTACTCTTATTAAGTTGATATCAATGGAATGCTCACCTTAATTTATGCTGTTTATGATAAAATGATTAGATGTTAAATGTTTAAAATTTTGCGAGAAGGTCAGAAAGCTTCTTTTATTACTTGCAAATCAACAGTATAATAGATCTGTTAGTGTATAATAGAATAAGGCTCTAATAATAGGAATCGGGTTCTTACATATATCTACACCATGCTTCTATATTCTAGAAGATGCTACTTAACCATGCATTATTTCCTATCTCTATATGCTCCTATGCTACTCAAAACTTTGAAACAAGACTTAAGTAAAGAGGTTGACTTGGTCATTGTAGATATTTCGAGGATCTTCCTTCATTTGCTTCTTCTATTCTTCTTTCACTTCTTGAGTTATATAAGCTTCTACCCTTTTTCTCTTTTTGTTGTTTTCCTTAATAAATTTTGGTCAATCCCTCTTGTAGTTTCCATATTCTTAACATCCAAAGCATTGGACTTTGGACATATCTCTATTACTTGTTCTTCATGGACCAAATCTGCCAAATTTTCCATTTCTCTTGGCCATGGTAGAACATGATTACTTCTTTGATCCCACATCATCCTTGGCTTTGAGTCTAGTTTCCTCTCTCTTGCATAGAGGCCATAGTTCACTTAGTGGGGTACCTTCCTTCTTAGCATATATGCTTGATGTGAAGTTTCCCCAATACTCGAGTAGAGAATTAAGTACTACAGTTGCCATTTCTTTGTCAGACCTATCTTCTCCTAGTTCTTGAAGTTTATCCCTAATCTCAGACATCTTCATGAAGTAGGTAGCTATTATTTCCTTTGATATCTTCATCTTGTAAAAATCATTTCTTAGAGATATCACTTCTCCAGTTTTCCTTACTGACAATAGCTCTATTAGTTTATCATAGATTTATTTTGATGTTTCAAATTTGGAGACATAAGGAATGAGAGAGCGTTTGATTGATTCTATTAGAATCCTTTGAGATCTTTTCTCATCCTTATTGTACTTAGCTAAGGCTTTTGTTTGTTCCTTATCAAGGATAATTATATTCCCTTTGATGAGGTCTAGAAGTTCATTCTCTTTGAGAAGCAAATCAGTCCTCTTCTTCCATGCAGGAAGTCAGTGGTCCCAATCAATTTCTTACTTTCATTGCAAGAGGAAATTCATGTATGCTCAGGAGGGGACATATATAATTAATTGATAGAGTTTTAGATGTAATGGACATGTTTTCCTCTTGAATACTTGATGGCTTACCTTCTTGGATCTTGATGCTCTTCAAATTGCTTTCTTCAAATAGACTTGCTTGATGATGAAATTTGCTTCAAGAGTGATGACTTGACTTGTAGTTCTTCTTCCCTTGAAGATGGTGTAGCTTGATGTAGGTTACTTTTTTACTTGATCTTCTTAAAGGTTCCTTTATATGAAAAGGCTTCTCTTCTTGCTTAGTAGTCTTCCTTGATGAACAGTAGATGGTAGAACTTATTGTCCTTGATGTGTTTGAGACTTCTTAGCTTGATTTTTCAACTTTGTAGTTGTTTTTGAGATGTATTTTATTGATGATCCATCTTATGAGTGTTCATGAGATGCTCTTTCCTTGATATGTCACCTTAGCTTTGATACCATGTTGAAGAATCTAGGGAAATTATGTATAGTAGGATTCTTCTAGACTTGATAACAAATTGTGAAACACTTTTAATTTTTATATTTTTAGCATGATATTCTTCTCTTATTATTATTATGTGTGTATTAACTTCATCAAACTGCTACCAAAACACAAGAAACAAGAACACAATATATTGGCTCTCTTCCAAGGAAAAACCTCTCTCTCTTAGAGAGGAAAACCCTTTCGTAAATTTCTCTTATTGAAGCTTCTATTGATTAATGAAAAACAATAGAACCTTGACAAGAATATCCACCAAGCACAAGCCAAGTACTTCCTCCTTCTTGCACTTTGCTTCCCGGCACTTTGACCTCCTCCTTCTAACACATCGTTCTTCTTTCAACTATTGATAGTCCTTGGTATACTAGCTCTGGAAGAGACTCCAACCTTTGCTCCTTAGTGATATCCTTCACCAATGAGGATACATTCCTTCTCTTGACCCAACTGAGCTTCGTCTTGATGTGTAGTTGCAAACTTGATATGACAACACTATAGCCCTAGTTTCTCGCATGTGTGGGAGGTTTTTGTTATGCTTTTGGATCCTTGATTATTCTCTTGAGAGACCCTCTTATTCTCTAGAGTAGGAGGCCTTATAGGGCTAAGTTAGTAGCCCAAAAAATGAGATATATATGACTATGATCCTATTGTTGTGGTGACCATAGACTTTTTCTCGCATGTGTGACTATATTTCTTCCTTAGAACAACCCTCTAAACTTCGGTTTAGGTCTATCCTTCTTCGTAGCACTGGAGGCTCATTCAACGTGACTTCCTTCACACTTTTCCCGGCTATTGCCTTTGCTGATTTCAAAGGTATCTTTTTTGTAATTGGAGGAGTGGACAATCTTTATATATAGAGGTTTGTCCCTCCTTTAGGACGACTTGAGTTTTCTTCTTCAAAATTGCTTCTTTGGTGATGTCGTTGTTTGGAGAGGAGTTGTGACTCTGCTTGGAGGGATATCTTTGACTCTTGTGCAAATATATACATGGTGTAACATGACCTTAAGGGTATTCAATAATTTATTTTGACATTTACGAAGACCAAACCTAGTTACACTTACTTCAACATTATCCATATATTGCATTATTCGAAACATATGAGAAGATTACAATTCTTTAATGAAGCTCGAGCAACCTTTTCACTATCTCTAACTATCTCAGAGCTTCCTAGACAAGCTAGGCCAATACTTAACCAAATTTTGGCTTTCCCAAGTCCCTATTTCCTTGCATTGTTTCCTTGGGAACTAGCCCCCTGTTAATTACAAAAATTAATCAATATGAATTGTGCAATCCTCATAGGCCTTCCTCTAACTGCATGCACCACCTATATAATTCAGTTGATTATACAATTGATAATACACTACCCTTGAACTCCAATCTCAAATGGGTAATTCATAGATATGACATGCATGAGTTAATTATGAGTGAATCATCAGTTAACTGGTTGAACACATGAATTAGAACCCTACTATCTGAACTACTACTAGTTCCTCCATTAGCTGGAACTAGTTTAACTGACTTTAACTTAGTCAAATTGAATTAATTAATTATAACTCAAAATAAACTTAACCAGAGCTACTATAATGTAGGAGACACTCTAAATGACTCAAGTTAGACCCTCAAATCCAATTAAATGAGCCAACTAAGTAAAATTAACTTAGTTAACTCATAGAATTTGTCTTGTGATGTGGAATTACATTTTTATTCCTAATTTAATTGAAGGAAAAAATTAAAATATGATTTTCCTGTTGCATTTTCAAGATGAAAGACATTGTCAACAGAGAAGGAGAAGGAAATAAAGGATTCTAGAAGATTTCAAGAAGGAAAAAACTTCAACCTTCAACGAAGAGGTGAATACATTAGAAGAAGTAGAAGCATGGAAGTGTTTCAGGGTACATGATTACTTTGAGAACATGAAGGAAAACATAGCCATATTCAACCTAAAGGGAAAAGTTGATATCTAGTGGGAAGATACAAGGAATCTAAAATATATCAGGGATAAATATTTTCCCTAAGGGAGGTTTTAGAGATATTTCAGGGAGAATTTCCTGTCTGATAGGTACTATGATAATAATGCCAAAGAGATTTATGAACACAAACTAGGGAATTTTTAAGCCAATGAATATACAACTAGACTTTTGGAGGGTTGGAGTTACGTGCCCTACCTCAAGGATGAGAAAGAAGAGATCCATAGGTACCTTAGTGGGTTGCCACAGGTATTCCAAGAAAGAATAAAATTTGATGAGCCTAGAAAAATGGAGCATTCCATCAAGAAGATGAGGTATTGTTATGAAAAATCCAAGCATAAATGATATTTTAGGATTGATTGGAATACTAGAGGTAAACTTGAATTTAATGCAAAAGGGTAGAGAGTTTCAAGACATTAGCCAAGAGGAAAGGATGAAACACCTTACACTCATACCGAGGGTAAGTCGTAGAAAATTTTTACCACTGCTAGTAAGGACCAAAGTTCTATGTCAACCAAAGAAAAGGATGAAAGGTCCAGAAGGGGACCCATATTGTATTGTGCTAAGAAAAATATTGAGAGGGGGGCGAGTGAATCAATATTTTTAATTCACTTCAACTTTTTAATTTCATATTTAGAATTATGTATGCTAATGTTCTTACTGCAACTCGTATGTTTATGTGATATGAGTGAATGAAATCGCATCAATCTTGATAACTAATTTTTCATATGTTCCATCAAATGATTATCTTTAAGCACTGCATCATTATTTCATTATCCATTTATTAAGTAGTAAAAAGAACATAAATCATCAACACATAACAAACATATCAACACATATGGACACCATGATTTTAGGTGGAAACCTAGTGTGGGAGAAAACTACCGTTGATTTCATCTTTGTATTCTTCTCTTATTATAATGAAAAATCAATAAATCATTGTATTATACTACCACAAATTCATACCAAAATGTAAGCTCCTACCTATTGGAGGCTAGTACCTTCACTCATTCTCCAACACCCACTGGAAGGGAGCTACAACCCCCTCATCTCGTTTACTAGCTAGTACCAGAAGGGAGCACCTACCCCTAAACACGTTTACCAATTACGACTAGAAGGAAGCTTCAACTCCCTCACTAAAGGCTCTAGACCTTAGCTCCCTTCATGGACAACGTTTCATAATATTTCATACTAGATCCACCTATCTCAAGAGAACATGAAAAATTGTAGGCTACCTTTCATCATATTTTTAAGTTGGGCATACACCAACAATAAGCCCAATACCAAACCGAAATTGAATCACAGAATTTGAAATACAATCACTGAAGCATTGTAAACCAACTAAATCACGACCACTGAATACTGAACCAACCAATGGAACCAGATCAAATCAATGAACAACCAAACCATAACAAATATAAACCATCTTGATCAAGATATAATTGACATACAATAACAAATATAATAGAACTCATCAACTGTCATCATCAAGTAGCAATGCAAACCTTCATTAGATTTAATTTGGAATATTTAGGTGTATGTTATTAGCGAGACCTACATGTATACAATATTATCATGTGCAACACCCGAGTATAGATTCAATGTACTAAAAAACATATCTATGAATATATACACCACTAAATATAAATAACATGATGTATGTACATGGCTATCTAGAATAAAACATGCATACAAATCTTAAATTACTAAATCAAGACTTCACTACAAACAAAATTCACATTCTACATATTTCGCTTTCAAAACTATAGATTTCTAAAAACATACCCAGATCATAGTATCACTAGAACCATATATATTTCATTGTTAACTACTTAAACATTTGCAACAAGAAAATCAATCAAGAATATATTTCAACATATCTTTACATCTTTTAAATTCGAATCTTCTCCTTGCTCCCTGGTGCACACTTATTCCAAATTAGATCACACATGAATAATCCATTACTTGAACACTTAACATCTTGATCTCCATCTCCTTATATAGCTTTTCCCTTAGCCAATACCACAGACAAATACTTTGGTAAAGTTGACAGTATTCATTGATCAAATAAAACAGATGTTTCTTCCATAACTACTACGGGAAACTACCATGGTGATGGCCCCCTGTATCTGGTTTTCCATGTTTTGGAATGTACATGAATGTTTTTACAAGACCCGTGTATATATGTGACTCTTCTTTACAAGGTCAGATATAATTTTAAAACATCACAATTCCCATAATTCTCAAGTGAAACATGTACCAAGGCTACCAACATACATCCTCATTTATGAAATACTTGTACTAACATTCCTATCATCTGCAACAATTCTATAATCATCAATTTGACATCAAGGAGATATTTATAAAGCTCGTTTCCATCACGAACAACGCATTAGCCATAATGCCAACAATATCCACTTTTGGATTTAATGACAACCTCTTTGGTGTTTAGAAAGCATCTATAAACACCTGAAAACACCAAGTATTATCTCCCTCTTGAAATCAAGGGAAAAGGATTGAAATAGGTTGAATGAAGTACTTCCCCTGTAGTTCTCATCATAGTAGGTATGATCTACTGATAAAAATCATGAAATTTTCATACTCACCATGCTCCCCCTAAGCATATATTTGACCTTATAAATATACATAATAAAATTACAAGGATTTATGAATCAAACACATGGATTTCCATAAACAGATATGATGTTTCCTATCACCAATGACTTTATTCTACCATGATTGTTGGCTTGTTGGGGCCTAACCCAGGTTCGAAAGAGTTATTAGCCAAAAAAATCCCACACTATCGACCCTTTCAGCAACAGTCTGTGGAGTGCAGATTGAAGTCTCACCCGAGGTAGTAGGGGAGGGTGTTGGAACTAGGTTTCCACACCCTTAGGATGTCTTGATGCTGTTCTAGAGGGATCGCGAACTAATCTGCACCTCTGCACCACTCTAGGTGGCTATTGGGCTTACACGTGGACCCGCACCATTGTGCTCTATTATTAAAGAGTTTATTATAGATCTACTCTACTTCTTATAGTCTTTAAGAAAAAATTTAACAATAATATCTAGTGCGCATCATCATCATTTATAAAGACAGGCTTAACTCATATAACATACATATAAACTAGAATATAAACAGATCCACAATAATTCAGAATCAACACAATGTCTCAGAACCAACTTATCTTTATTTATCTCCTTTCTAGTACAATCCACGTTCCGCCCTGCGCACATAGCTACAGGGGTCCATGCACATAGTTGCAGAATCTACCAGGCCTCCGCGCACACAGATGCGGAACCTTTATCTAACTACTAATCCTCATGACTTGCACTTATAGACTCAGAGCGACTATTCCTTTTTCCAACCCATAACATGTCATATCTTTTTCAAAAAGCTACCTCTACCCTTAGAGCCTCGCTCTATTTATACATTCCCATGGTCTGTAGACCATGGGTAGGCTGACTTACTCTTATTATTTTACATTATTTTCGAGCGAACAACCCTTTGACTCACCTATTACACTTCACGCTCCGCACACTTCGTGGAACGTTTTACAATATCATTTCCCTAACTTATAGTCTTTAAGTGCCAAAACCATTACATGGGGCCTCTGCTACCCAACAAGCCCCCAACACAATCATCATGACTCATCCCAAGTCACTCATCGGTGAGGTGATACGCACTGCCAAGGCTTCGCGGTCCACCATCCCTATGAGTGACACACTACGTTCTGTTGCTCCCTCTTTGTCTCCTACAACGCTTCATCAAGCTCCTACTCCATTGTCTATACTAATTCGCACAACTGATGATGCTCATTCTGCTCTACTCAGTTAACTCAGAGCACCCCCTTGTAGGTTTTTAGCTCAAGCTACGGTGCCGCATACGGGAACTCTTCGTACCAATGCAGCAAATCTCCAATTTCTAGTCTACTAGATGCACTATCTGCTGTAGATTGTGTTGCATTTTTGCATGAAAGATGTTGCTATCTGCAAGATCCCAATCTTCAAGGTGCATCAGAGATGAACTATTAACTATAATTCCATCATTTGTCTCCATATTCACAGTCTTTCTGCTATATTTTATCGGTCGTCGGCCAGCCCATGGGTTAGGCAACGGCATCTGGACCAGTTCTGCTTCGTGTCTAAGAATTTTCGGTACATCCCCTACCATCGGTACTGAACTCTATGTGGCACCTGCAGTCATTGACACCAAACTACCCAGAAAGTCTTGCATCTCCATTGGCCATATTACAGCCCCCGGGTTTACACCTTTAGTGTCAATGATGAACTGTTCCATATGATGGAAAGGCACAATATCTTACTTCTCTCGAAACCACAAATCATTCGGTAGATGCCCCCCTGTGATTTATAAGCATTTTGAAATTTAAATTTAGCATTTCCCTTCATTTCTGGCACCGCAACGTTAAGCCTACGGCAGATCATTCTGGATCTAGCTCATACCACATTTCCTAATTGTCTGCCGCCCAATCCCTTTTTCCATAACTCAGACATCTTGTCATGAACAGTGTCAGCAACGGTCACCTCTTTACTTGTCCATGTAGCAGTGCAACCCCTTCTGCGCAACTAGGACCCTTGTGACATACCATTTCTACGCGCACCCTTGTTGTCGCACAGCTCCCCCATAGACCGCTTTATCGTCCCGTGCTCTCTTTCAACTAGCTGGAGCAGTGAGACCGTCCTTCAGTTGGTTAGTCAGGCGGTCAGCCCACCTGTGTAGAGCTTCAGGTGACTGCCATTTACTCTACCTGGGAAAGGCTCTCCATTCAACTTGGCAAGCTGGAACGCGCCTCCATCTGTGACTTCTTTGACTACATAGGGTCCCAACCAATGCATTTGGAGCTTTTCAGGGAATTTCGCAAACATGTTGTCATATAATAATACTAGATCATTTTCTTTGAACGTGCACATCTTAATATGGCGATCATGCCAAGATTTTTCCCCCTGCTTTTGTACCTGTTGATGGAATCATGCAAGAAACCGTTCCTCATCAAGTTCTTCCAGTTGCGCGATCCTCTCTTCCAAAGCCCCACGGTCTGCCATGGTTGTCGTCACTGCTATTCGTAAACTAGGTACAATGTATTCCATTGGCATGATGGCTTCCTTACCATAGAGTAACCAGAAAGGTGTTTGGCCTGTCAACTTCTTGCACATTGTTCGGTATGCCCATAGCACAACAAGTATGCGCAAATCCCAATCATTTTGTTGCGCATTACATACCTTTGTCAACGAAGTCTCCAAAATATTGTTAAAGGCTTCAACGGTCCCATTTCCTTGCAGATGGTATGGCGTACTCTATTAATGATCTATCTGGAACTCCTCAATGAGCACACTAATAGTCTCATTCAGCAAGTGCATTCCGTGGTTGCTCATTAGAACTTTTGGACATCCAAACTATGTTAACCCATTCTTGAACAAACATTTCGCAGCTGTAGCGACTATGCAGTCCTTAACCAGATGTTCTTCTGCCCATTGGCTCAAGTATTTTGTTGTGCTGATGATATAGCATGCACCCACCTTTCCTTGAGGCGTGATAGGCCCCACAAATTTGATCGCCCATTTTTCAAACGGTTGCAGCATCATCTATGGCTTGAGTAGCATTTCATCCCTCCGTGATGGTTTCCCAGTTTGTTGACATACGTTGCAGGCCTGACAGTACACTTTTGAGTCTTTATGTAGAGTTGGCCACCATAGTCCAACGCGAAAAATCTTCTGTGCTGTGGCGTGTCCTGCATAATGTCCTCCTATAACCCCCCCCATGTGCTTCGGCAAGGATCCATCCTCGCTTAAATTCAGGCACATAGCTACATAATATTTCATCATTGCCCATTTTATAGAGGTGCCCTGCAATAACAGTAAAGTCTGCTGCGTGTATCACTAGTTCTTTCTTCTGTTGAGAAGAATACCCCTACGGCACGGTTCTTGTGGTTAAGAAGTGGAATATATCCTCAAAGTGGATATTCGTGATGTGCACTGCATAGAGTTGTGCATCAAGGAGTCCCTCCTCTATGTTTGTAGGCTCTTCACCATTCTAAAATCGGGATAGGTGATCTGGGCCTGCATTTAGACTTCCCGGCTTTACGATGACTTCAAAATCATATTCCTAAAATAATAACAACCATCTACAAATGTGCCCCCCCAAAATAGGCTTATTCACTAAGTATTTTAACGCGGAATGATCAGTATACATCTTAAAATGTCCCCCGAGTAGATAGTGGTAGTATTTCTGGAGTGTGTATACCATCACCAACCCCTCACGCTCAGTAGTGGAGTAGTTTTTTTCATATTTGGACAATTGTCGACTTGCGAACGCAATCGAGTGATCAATTCCTTCCGCTCCTTCCTGTGTGAGTACCGTGCCCAGCGCAATACACGATGTGTCAACATGCACGTGAAATTTGATGTCCCATTTTGGAAAGACCAAAATGGGAGCTAATGCCATCTTTTCCTTGAGAGTTTCTAGACTTTTGTTACATTCCTCATTCCAACAATAAGTAGCATCCTTTTTCAACAATTGTTCCATCAGTGTCGTGATTTGTGCGTAGCTCCTTATGAACTTTTGATAGTAACCAATGTGTCCCAGCGTGGCACGCAGTTGTTTGACACTTCACGGTGCTTGCAGATTGAGTATGACAACAATCTTCATCAGGTCTACCATAAGGCCTTGCTTGCAAACCACATGGTCGAGCAAGTTCCCGAAGGGGACGAGGAAAGTACACTTCTTTAGATTTAGCACAATGTGGTGCCGTCGGCAAGTATCCAGCATTAACTATAAGCTCGTGATATGTTTCTTGACTAGCCCAAAGATGTTCCAATCATCAAGATATACCTCTAAAAACTTATGTATCAATTCCTTGAATGTTTCTACCATGATGCACTAGAATATCGTCGGTGCATTCTTCAGTCCAGAGGGCATCACATTGTACTAAAAGTAGCCCCATTCGGTTTTGAAAGTTGTTTTACTCCTGTCCTCCAGCGTAATCTTGATCTGGTGGTACCCTGAGAAACCATCCGCGAAGGAGTAGGCTTCCTGTCAACCAACATTCTCCAGTACTTCCTTTGTAAATGGCGTCGGGAATGGCTCATTAACACATGAATTGTTGAGCTTCTTGAGATAAACACATATGCGAATTTCTCCCTTCTGTTTTTTTCTCCTGTACAACCATAGGACTTACCTAGTCAGATTCCTCCACTGGTTCAATTATTCCTGCTGCAAGCATTTTGTCCAACTCTTCGTGGACCTTTGCTTTATATTTTGGATTCAACCGTTAAGGTCGCTGCTTGACTAGCTTCGCATCTGGCTTCAGAGTTATCTTCATCATTCCTAGGTCACTGAGGATCCCTTTTAACTCCATGATTTTGGTTGGAATAAATATTGATATTCTTGAAGTAACTCGATGACCTTCTCCACCATGGCATCATCCCAATAGTCCCCAAGTGTGGCATACTTTGGCTCCTCCTCCATACCAATGTTCACTTGTTTCTTTTTCAGCGGCGTGGTGATGTCGGGGTCCTTGATCATTGGTCTGTGAACCTCGCGACTCCCCTCTGTTTCTAGATTATTAATTTTCCTGGGGTCATCCTCATCATCTTCTATCTGCACGTTGTAACATTCTAGGACCTAGTTCAACTGATGCGACCAATCTGGCTGCACTATTTCTTTTGGTTCCAGTGGTAATCTAAAAAATTCATCCTTCACATCTTGCAATGCATCGTCAATAGTATCCATCCATTAGTCCTCAAATAAGAATGTTAATAAAAATCCCTCACACAAGATATCCCATTTGCCTGTACCATGGTGGAGTTCTGTTTCAGTATACCAATTCCTTGGGATGACATCTAGGGTATGATAAAATAAATGTACCCACTCCAGTTGGGGTTCTTATCCATAGGCCCGGGTCCATCTGGTGAGGTGCATGCACGGGTCATCACATCCATTGTATTTCTCAGTTATTTGTAGTTCCAGCTTATCAAACCTCATCTGCATCATCCACCTACAGTCATGCTAGTCTTCAAAGGTACCTTCATGTATTCCCCACAAACGCATAGGCATTGCGCGCAATGCCCATTTTAATGCATCGAACCTCTGGTGCTCTAGTACCGCATTCTCAAATTTGGTCAAGAATTCATCTACTGCTGTCAACTCATCATACATCGGCAGCTCTCGATCCTAAGCTTTTATGAAATACAACGAGCTAGTCATCATGTTGTAGTTTAACATTGTTACTCCATTCAACCAATGGTGCTATTGTTCATCTTCTTCATCTGAATCTGAGTTGCAGGCCTCTGCGCATTTCGACCATATCCTTCCTTCTGATGTCAAATTTACCCAATCTTGATCTCACGCAGTTATCTTGTAGATATGATCCAAGTCCTCATCAATTTTGTCGTCGCATATGGGTTTAGTGTAGCACACTCCTTTAGTCGGGTTTAGCGGAACGACTACACCTAGGGACTTCTTCTCAAATATCATCTTTTGGTTCTTTAAATTAATGACTCCATTCATATCCGTGGCCCTGTCTATCCCTAATAATGCAGGGTAAGGGTTACTGTCATCCACAATTTCTATTACCTCAAAGTCTGTTTGTGTGCTCGCGCCTTCTATATCCACTGTGACTCCTTGCAACCTACCCATGGGCAAGATCTTTTGTTGGTTTTCCATCTGTAATTGGATAGGAGACCACTATAATGTGGGCTTTCCCATGCGTTCCCATGTCTGTTTAGGTAACACATTTTCATTTGAGCCTAAGTCCAGAATGATCTGCTCCATCTCATAGTCATCGATCTGTGCTATTAATTTCATTTCCCGTCCAGTGTGCAAAGCATGTTTTCCCAATTTCTGGACCACGCGAGGTTCACCTAGCCCTGCGCACCTAGTTATCAGCTCTTGTAATCCCTTAATTGCCTTATTGTTGCATAGTAACTTCATACATGTCTCTAAAAAGGTATTTAACATCGAAGGATCCATTTCTGGCTCAGGTTGATCCTTACTACCTAAAGTAGAGACCTCCGTGAAGCTCTTCTTAGCTTCCATAAATGTCTTCTTCATGCATTCCAAGTCAGACTCGTGCTGCTTTGTAGGGGTTTTCAGAACCCCTAGGCCTACCTCGGTTAATTTCCCCTTATCTTCCCCTGTAGCCGCGCCACTTCTGAGCATCATTTTTACGTTGGGGTCTTCCTCATGTGGTTTGGACCTCATCATTTGGATGTTCTGCGTCGTCGTAGGTTGTGCTGCCCTTTTCTCACATATCTTCGCTATCAGTGTGGGGTAATCTATCATTTCATGATCGAACTGCTCGCAGTAGGGGCACAATATCTTGGTCGGGTTGGTACAATCATGTGCGTAGTGCCCTGGTCCTCCAAAATTATAACAGATTAGCTATTCGCAGCCACTTCCTAGTCCCATTCCTCCTTGTCCTTATCCTCACCCCTAGAACCCACCGCGCACTATCGCTGCGGCTGGATCCTGACCTTGTACCTCAGTTTGCATCATGTAGTCAGGTGTTTGATCCATCAACAATTCATAACTATGGTAGTCTCATTCGTTATGGCCCACCAATCTGCAAAAAGTGCAAAATAGCTGCTGGGAGGTCTGGGTAAACTTTTGTAGTAGGTGACAGTTGTCTATGTTATGCTTTCCTTCCACCTAACAAATTACACACCAGAGTGAGGGCACCGCGCTTGGCCCCGCTTGTGCCTCTAGTCACAATGGCATTGGTCCCCCTACTACCAAATAGTTCAAAAATACCGTACAATGATCCTTATCGTGGCCCTAGCTTCTACATTTTATGCACCACACTTCTTCTCATGCTTCTGACCAGGGCGCCTTCTCCTGTTTCAAATTCTACATTTCTAAGCATAGGTTTTGTAGTTGTGCTTGGATCTGCTGAACTCCCAACCCAGGATCCTGTATTGGAGACTCATGCAACCTCGTCACTATCTCTAATGCTTCGGCCTAGGTGATCTTTTGTTGTGATAGCACCATCCGCAGATGTGGCACCAAAGATGCCAAAAACCACACGCGGTGCTGCCCATCCGTTAGTGTCATGTTAGCCTCTCGGATCGTACTTTTCAGTCTCTGATCTAGATCCCAAGTGGTTTCTCTTGGTAGCATCACGATCTCCTTGAACCCAATGATCGCCTGTGTCTTTGATTTCAGCCAACTAAACTCTTTGTTCAATGTATCCCGGATCTCCGCTATCCTAGCATTTGGATGATCGCTAGAATGATTGATATACCAAGTTAGCGTGTCATCCTGTAGCGCACTCACCAGGGTAGCATTTTTGATATTATCATCAATAATTCTATGCACTTCCCATAATGCCCTCACTATGTACCGAAATTGTTCTGGATCTTCACTTCCTACTCCTTTGAATAAAGGAAACTTGATTGCGCTTGCCATGTTAAACTTCTGGTTTGCGCATTGGTGTGCTAAGGCCAACTACAAACTCGTATCGCTTTTGATCCAACCAATCTTCAATCTCTTTCTTTGCAGGGTTCCAAAATCCTGACATCAGACATCCCTTAGGCAAATCCCAATCCTGACAATGGAACCATTTGTTGGTTTGTTGGGGCCTGACCCAGGTTCAGAAAACTTATTAGCCAAACAAATCCCACACTACCAGCCCTTTCGGTAACAGTCCACAGAGTGTGAACTGAAGTCTCACCCAAGGTAGTAGGGAGGGTGCTGGAACCAGGTTTCCACACCCTTGGGCTATCTTGATGTGTTATGGAGGGGTCGCAAACTAATCTACACCTCTCCACCACTCTGCGTGGCTATCGGGCTTACACATGGATCCACACTATTGCACTCTATTATTAACAAGTTTATTATAGGTCTACTCTACTTCTTATGGTATTTAAGAAAACATTTAACAATAATACCTAGTGCACATCATCACCATTTATAAAGACAGGCTTAAACTCATATAATGGACATATAAACTAGAATATAAACAGATCCATAATAATTTAGAATCAACCCAATGTCTCAGAACCAACTTATCTTTATTAATATCTTCATTTAGTACAATCCACATTCCACCCTATGCACACAGTTGCACAGGTCCACGCACACAGCTATGGACTCTACCAGCCCTCAGTGCAGACAACTGTGGAGCCTCTATCTAACTACTAGTCCTCATGACTTGCAATTATAGACTTAGACTGACTATTCCTTTTTCCAACCCATAACACATCAGATATTTTTCAAAAAGCTACTTCTACCCTTAGAGCCTCACTTTATTTATACATTCCCATGGTATGTAGACCATGGGTAGGCCGACTTACTCTTATTATTTTACATTATTTTCGGGTGGACAACCGTTTGACTCGACCTATTACACTTCACACTTCACGGAACTTTTTAGAATATCATTTCCCTAACTTATGGTCTTTAAGCCCCAAAACCTTTACGCGGGGCCTCTGCTACCCAACACTAAGGTTTAATCATGCTTGTGAATCCATAATTGAATGTTGTAAATAAAATCCCTTTTGTGGACAGAAGTAATCTCTCTAGTACTATGAGAGGATCTAGCAATATGCTGGACACACTAGTGCAAGATTTCCTAGTTTATGTTGAAATATGAAAAGTGAGAGAGAGAAACCTGCCTCACTCTGATTCTAAGCACTCAAATTGTGATCATGAACTTGATCCCTTAGCTTCTAGGCTCTCTTCTCACTATTCCTTGCATTCGAATACTTGTAAGAGAGATCAAAAGACAAGAAGAGATACAAGAGCATACATAGTATAATTCAAACATAAACTACATGAAAAATCAAGGAGCATCATGCTAAATGAATAAAGATTTATACACTTATGGAAAGTAAACACCATATATATTTATTAATGAATCAAAGATCAAAGAATAGAACCATTGCCTTGATGTTTGAGACCTCCTTTGTAGTGGATTTCCAAGTCCAAGCCAAGACCATTCAAGCACTCCTCCTCTTTAGTTATATGGGGAGCATTTGGGCATAGTTTCAGCATAGGAATGCAAGCCAGAAATAACTAACCATTTGGGGATGGAAGGGACTTGATTTATAGGAATGGAGAGGAAGTTAGGGATCCACAAAAGAGGGAGAAAGGTGCACATATCAAGGGGAAGATATCTAAAGGTAGGATCAAGGACTCAAAATGGGAGAGCTCAACCATATCTCTTTCCAACAACATCTAGCTCAATGTTCTCGAAGATTCTAGTAGGTGAAGTCCCTCCTCCACTTTAGGAAAGAATACCATAAGTTGTTCAGCACATGTTTTTATATCAAAATCCATGCTGGCAGTTCTAGGTCAACATGCTTCAACATGCCATCAGCACGGGCCAGTAGTAGTGAAAAGTGCATTGATCCTTAAAAATAGGATTTTGGGAAAATTTCTCCAAAATTCTTTTAGGGCATCTCTTCTTCTATTATTCATGGATGCTTTTATATGTGTTTCATGGTGAGTACACTTTGATATTTTTCATCATTTTTACGCTTGAAGATATCGAACGAGAAGTGTGACAAAATACTATGTAATAGATGCCCCCTAAAGCATGAAGGTACAACAGGGAATAATGGGTGAAATTCTTTACAAGACAAGGCAAGGACTTGAAAAAAACACCATCAGGAGATCTACAAAATAAGCATGATACAATATACATATTTGACATCTTTAATATAAGTATGCCTAATAATATATCTCTGAATATGCATCTAAAAATACATGAATCCATGGCATGGATACAATCATCCGAATAGAAAGGATCATGTGTATGGATCCATGGCATGGATGCAACCATATAAGTAGAAAATATCATATATATGGACCCATGGTATGGTCTCAACCATCTGTATAGAGGGAAACTTGTGTACACTCATAAATAACTCATAACTCCACACAACATGGATTTATCATACAAAACCCAAGGTCTTGATATAAGTCTCAATCCGATGAATGTACAAACTATACCATGTGAATAGATGTGTCGAATTTGAACATGATAGAAAACCATCTGATTACCAATCAATGATGTAAATCATCAACATGCATGAGAGAAACCACCAATAATTACAATGGCTCTCAAGGTACAACAATATAATCCACGAGTGTCAATAATGAAGCTGAAGTCAAATACTCGCATAATCATTCGATCGAAGGTGAATGATGTGAACCTATCATCGAATGTGAAGAACTTGCCATTGAGGCATGCAAGCTCGAAGGTAGTGGAAGGGAGTTTCTAGATCGTCTTTCTGGATAATGAGCTGAAGTTGATAGGTATTGATCTGTCAAAGGAGGGCCACATTTTATCCCACATCATTGACATGAAACAAAATATGTAGGAGAGTGGGTAATTTGGATTCAGGATTCAAGATTGTGGCAGAAAGGTTAGCTAGTGTATAAATGGTAAAAAATGGCAGATGGACTCATCTTGAAAATATCAGTGAAACGACTCCAACATTTTGTAGCATTTGACTCATCATAGGATTAGAACTCATGATGACAATGTAGTATAATCAGATGAGAGGCAAAATGGATTCCCAAAACCCAAGAAGGAAAGTGATGAAGTGAGGATAAACCAAAGCTGACATGAGCAACAGATAAGTGTCATGTTCAAGAGCGACATGATGCCTTTACACAAAATACAAGAGGTGTTAACTTTCATTTTCCCCCACTATTTCTAGTGAGTAACCCATTATTTATTTATCACAAGCTTGAAGGGGATAGCATATGCTTGTCCTATAATTCCATCCTTCAGAGGAATCCATCCTAGTAAGTTTAATAATTCCTAGGAAGGAAAAACTAGGTATCTTCATGGTGACGAGTCCTGCATTGTTTAATTTTTACGAGTCTGCCGAAGGGGTAACTCGACATATTTTTCATGTTTAGAGAGTTTGAAAAAGAGGAGAAAAAGAAAACTCCAAAGGTCCCTTTGCATAAATAGTCTCTTGAATCTAAAAATGTAGAAAATAATATCCAAGAGAACCTTTTAGCCATGTTCGGCTAAGGTATTCCTTTTTCATACAATAGTCTATCTTAGTCCATAAAAGGGTTAAATGTATAATGAGTAGACATCATTTCATTCAGTTTAACGAGTTTGAAATAACAATTACTCAAAAACCTTTTCATATTTCAAGAGTCACAAAAGAGATTAAAAATTACTCCAAGGGATTCCTTTTTCATTTATTTTTTACAAGTCCAAAAAAAGATAAAATAAAACTTGTTGATTCAGTCAAAATTAACCATCATCACCATTTTTCCATGACCTGTCAATGCACGAGTGAAATGCACATTACCCATTTTGAGGAAAAATATTAAAATGTAAGTGAAATGTGTCCTAATTTGGTAAAAATATCTTTAAAAACTTATAAAAAGTAAAAAAGTAAAAACATTTTTACCATTTAACATTTTGTAAATCAGAGAGCACCTTTTACCCTATTTTCCCTGATCTTCAGGCAAGGAGTGTGACCAATCTAGGACATGGTTCCTAGATCTGTTTGTTGCAGGTAAGAGATATGTCTCTTCTCTTCATTTTGATTATGATTTTATATGTTTTCATCAATAGGATAGGCAGTAAGGAGGGCTTGGAAAAAATTTGTGTCGAGGGCAATCAATGTGGGTTTTACCCATTGGACCCATGCTACTCACCCTATGCTTAACTATTTCATCACACTAAAAGCAAGAAAAAAGATGAAACAAACATGTGAGCGCAGAGTTATAAATGTTTTGGAAAATCCTCCATGTTCAATGATTTTTTCCCGATTTTTTTTGCATAGATTCTCATGAAAACTCGGTTTATGGATGTTCCACTCGTGAATCAAGAAAAATGGTGATCGAATGGAAAGAGAGAGGACATGAGGTAGAAGATCACCAGGTAGCCCAAGACCCAAATTGCAGAGCTTCCATTTGAGCATGTGGGTTACTAAAATTCTTTCATATTCCTGGGATTAGGAGCTAGGTTGAGTTACTGCAGCATTTGGTTAGTTGGTGGGATTTTGACTGCCAGCTATTTATGATTAGGGACAAAGAAATTAAGATAGATATCATAGACATCTATTTCATTATGGTTTTTTCCATAAGAAAACAATGGATTCATCTGTCTAATTCTCATAATGGAGGGAAGAGTATAGATATGTTGATTGTGAGACATTGCCCAGGAACTCGAAAAACTCAGAGTGGGAAGATAGTCATAAAATCCATCACCAATCTCCCACTAAGAACAACTCTCTATACCATGGCCCGAATAGCCAGAGGTTAGGCTTTGCATGAAGCAACAAAGCCCCATTTCCAGTATGCCATTGATTGTCTAAGTCCCACATTTTTCAACTGGTGTGAAGGATTGTTGGCCAACATGAAGAGCCAACTCACGAAATGCAAGATAGTGAAGTAGAAATAGTTCATCTATGGATCTATATTTGTGAAGTTCTTCTTGGAATGTGTACCATTGTTCATATATTAGTGGATAGAAGTGGATGCACTAGCACCCAGGGATCCACGGTCACTGAGGTGCAGTGAGTTGATGCCTCGACAGGGAGGTGGTCAACGAATGTCATTTCCTCCATCATTGTTTTGATGGATACAACAATAGCTAATCATGGTAGATGATTGGGCATACATTGACACGTATTTCTAGGGAGGTCTCAACCTTCCACTTCCACTTGGTACACAGTGGACTGATGCAGTAAAAAAAATATTTTTAAGTTTTTGGTTTTTTTGTTTCATGTGTACTGAGATTTGAAAGTTTTGGTTATTAAAGATGTTGGACCAGAGAGACCTTTAGGGGTTTCTCTGATAGCTAGGTGAGTGTCATAAAATATAGAGGGTGATCCCTGTGAGGAGGGATCTGACCTGATCATAGAGGTGGAATGAAACATGGAAGCCTTGACAAGAGGCATTCTAGAATACGCATTTGTTGATGAGGTGCCATTGTGATATCAGATGCATATTGTAGGGGCGTCCACCAGATTGCGTCGGTTGTTGAACCAAGTCATCAGAGTTGTTTCGTGCTATCATGAGCACCACGATGGTGGATATCCATCTCTAGTTTTCATTTTTTTGCACTTATGTAGGCTCGAGAAGCCATGTGTCTCAAAACACATATTTTGATATTTTGATGTAACTGACATTTTGCAAACCTCTCTCTCTCTCTCTCTCTCTCTCTCCTCTCTCTCTCTCTCTCTCTCTCTCTATATATATATATATATATATATTATTATATAATATATATATATATATATATATATATTATATATATATATATATATATATATATAATATATATATATATATATATATATATATATATATATCTATATAGATATAGATATAGATATAGAATATATATATATATATATATATATATATATATATATATTATATATATATATATATATATATATATATATATATATCTATATAGATATAGATATAGATATAGATATATATATATATATATAATATATATATATATATATTATATATATATATATATATATATATATATATAATATATAATATATATATATATATATGATTATATATAGATATATAATATAGTATAATATATATATATATATATATATATATATATATATAATATATATATAATATATGTTAATGTGTTCAAACATCTCAAAATATGAGGGTTTCTGAATGAATATTGTTTGTTAAGTTGTAGTATAATGAGATGTGAATTGGGATTAACGACTATCTCTCTAATGCCAAGAGCAATGGCTTCTGAAAAAAGATTGATAACCGCACTATATTCGGCAATGTTCTTAGTGGTACAACCTAAACATGTGCCTTGTAAATTCACTAACTCGCCATTAGGTTCATAGATTTCCCATACGACGGAAGATAGATTCCTTGTACTACGAAAAGCACCATCAACAAAACCAACATAAAGGTTTGATGACATCTAAAAACCAAGTAGAACATGTAGCAATGAGAGGAAAACAAATTTGTAAAAGAAAACAAACACACCAAAACCAACTGCACACTATTGAAAAATACACTAATGTATAAGGTATCTATGCAAAATCAAGGCACGAAATTTTACAGATGGAGCCCATTTTAGGACTTGGGTAGTCAATCAAAAGAGAGTAAAACTATAGTTTTACCATTGGCATGACATGTAAGAATCGACTTGGCCAATTAGTGGAATGATAAACAATACTGACAATTCCCCCATGCCCCCTAGGCGAGTGAGGGTTATGATTCAAAAAATCAATGCCCCCTTGTAGAAATGGTTGAACGTTAAAGACCCAGTGAGAAAGTCTCATGAAGGATGATCTGAATTTAAACAAGAATGCAACAAATTACATATATAACCATAAATACAAAGATGAAGAAGAAATAACACTTCATTTCATTAATATCAAATACTGAAATATGCTTACAAACATAATGGTAAGACTAGCGCAGGAAATGGTAGCTTATCTCTGAGAAGAGATGTGGTGGCTACATGCCTCTAAAATGTGTTACAATGAGGCTTAAGGGCCTATTTATTATTAAGAAGCAATGGATAATCCAAAACATCCAAAAATATAACCCTAGGAGATGAAACACCAAACTATGGGCCCCGTTGGGGTAAATTGCTACATCAACTTCGCGAGGTTGTAACTTTCGCATACAATTTATGTTTGATGCATTTGATACATCACTAGGAAGATATATCTGAGAAATAAAACTAATCACAACAAAATTTGAGTTGGAAATTTTTATTGGCTACCTGTGATCTTCCAAAAAAAGTCGTTTACGGCCTCAAAATGGCTCCGAAAGTTCGGGACTCGAAAACTGCCAAAAATAGTATATTATGTGATAATTAAGGAAACTAAAAAACTAAAAGAAACAATGGTGGCGGTCCCTAGTGAGCCACTTTCCTTGGTGAAGGAGTTGGCCTTATTTGAAAACTCGATATAGTTGGATTCTTTGTTGTGTGGTGTTATTGATCTATGTGTCCATGATGTGATCAGTTGTGGCTTGTTCCATGCAATTTGGATTTAACTTTGTAGGTGTGAGTTCTTGTGCAATGTCTGACATTTCCACCAATGGAGGGAAGTATGGTCAAAGGTGGTTCACAATGAACATTGGGTGCAACTCAAGGAATGGGGGAATGATTAGCTCAAATGAATTGTCTCCCACAGCCTTGGTAAAGGACCATATCAGAGTGGTCTAAGTTTGCGATATGCTCCAGTAAGGCATTCCTTCTGCAAATCCAACCAGACTTTGTCGCCCACCTGAAACTTATGTGAAACCTGATGTTGATTATGTCGCTGCGTTTACTTGCCATTTGATTTCTCCAAAATATCATGGACTTGTTGGTGGATGTGCTGAATGTACTCAATGAAGTTGTTTTCCTTGTCGACTTCGGACTGGACATGAGCTAAATCTACCTGAGTAGCTGTAAATGGTATGGCCACATCAATGGAACATAGTGCCTTGAATCCCAAGCCCACCTAAAAAGGTTTGTGACTAGTCAAGTTGTGGAGAGCACAGTTATAGATGTGTTGTACATATGGGAGGCTCTCATCCCATGTGCGTGGATGCTTTGAGTTATACATGCACAAAATGTGTATCATCATCCTATTGAGGACCTCTATCTAGCCATTAGTTTGGGGATGGAAATTTGTGGACTTAGTGAGCTTGGTTTGCAGCATTGACCAAAGACTTTACCAAAATGTACTAAGGAACTTGTTGTCCCAATCTGAGAAGAGAGACTATGGGATCCCAAAGTGTACCCACACTCATTCAAAGAAGAATTCAGCAGTGGATTCTGCTATGATATTCTTCTTGTAGGCTACCATAATGGTCATCTTCAAAAATCTGTCGACGACCACAAAAAGAACGTCATTTCCATGCTTAGTAGAAGTAACGCCCAACATGTAAACCATAGAGATGGATTCCCAAGGTCGACTAAGGGTAGGAAACAAAGTATAGAGGCCTTGCTTCTTGATGGTTAGTTTGGAAATGGCACACGAAATGCAGGATCTGATGTACTTCTCAACATCATGTTGAAGCTTCGGTTAATAGAAATACTTATAGAGTACTACCACTATCTTCTCGACCCCAAAATGCCCAGTGACCTGACTATAGTGCAATTTTCAAATCATCTTGGCATGCTTGCTTGAAGGAACACAAAGGTGTCCCAAGAGGCATAACAGTGCATCTTGGAAGTGAAAATATGGAACTTTCCGACCCTCTAATAGCGTCTTGTATGTGTGGCCAAATTCTGGGTCGCTTTTGTAGAAAAGTGGCCAATTAGAAGTCTCATTCACATAAGAGTTAAGCACGATGTTTAACGCCATGATCGGTAGTCAGCTGAGGTATTCTACAACATTATTGGTGTTTCTCTTCTTGTACATGATATTCAAATGGAACTATGCAGGTATGTAGACCACTTTTTATGGTGATCATTCTATAACTTCCCTTGCATTTGTATGAACTACATGGGTCGATGGTCTATGTGGATGATCGTTTCCTTCCCCAAAATTTAATGCTTCCATTATTGGTAGGCCTACACAATGGAATATACCTCTTTATCATAATTCGAATACTTTTGGACTATGTCTAAAAGTGCCTCACTGTGATATGCCACTGGATTCCCCTATTGAGTAAGGACATCCCCAATAGAATAGTCAGAGGCATCTGTCTCGACCTCAAATGGTTGTTGCAAGTCTAGTAATGTGAGAACTTCTGTAGAGTAGAGGAGATGCTTCAGCTCTGAAAATGCTTTCTATTGAGATTCATACCAAAATAATTTTTCTTTTGCTACTCCATTGGTGACTTGACTCAAGGGCCAAGTGATATGAGAGAACCACAACACAAACCTATGGTAGAAATTGGCAAGACCCAGAAAGTTGCGGAGCTCTATCAGAGTGGTTGGGGATGGACAATATCGAATGACCTGGATCTTGGCTAGATCCACATGCACCCCACATTCATCAATAGTGTATCCTAGATATTGAATATGGGTCATGTCAAAAGTGAATTTATCCAAATTTGCACACAACTTATGTTGCCGCAGTGTTTAACGAACCTAATAGATGTGGTGGAGGTGCTCTTCCCAAATCTGGCTGAAGATCAGGATGTCATCCAAGTATAGCACAACAAATGAGTTGGTGGATGGACATAAGATTTCATCCATAAGCCTCATGAAGGTTGCAAGAGAATTTGTGAACCTAAAAGGCATAACTAGCCATTTGAAAAGGCCCTCCTTGGCTTTGAAGGAAGTATTCCACACATCAGAGGGTTCGATTGGTACCTGTTGTATCCAAACTTCAAGTCAATCTTGCTAAAAATTTTGGTCCCATTGATTTGGTCAAGAAGTTTATCAATCCATGGGATCAAGTACCTATTCCATAAAGTGATCTTTTTCAATGCCTGGTAGTTAATACAGAGTCTCCAAGTCCCATCCTTCTTCTATACCAACATGATCGAGCTTCCACAGGGTGATGAACTCGGCTAGATGTGACATTTCTACAAAAAATCTTCAGTTTTCCTCTTGATTTCGTCATTCTCTAGAATAGAGCATCTTTAGATTGGTCCATTGGGCAACAACACACCTGTGGTAAAATAAATGGAGTTCTTGACCTAAAAATATAGAGGCATTCCTGTAGGGGTGGTGAAGAAGTCCTCATACTCCTCCATGACCTTGTCCATCTGTTGTTGTCGTGCAGAGGGGCCCTATTTTGATGTCGTGGCCACCACTTTGTTCTTTTCTTGAGGGCATATCATCACGAAAACAAATTTCCTAGCTTTGGAGATGATCTTACTACATTGTTTTGTAGTAACGAAGGAGATGGTGGTAGGCAGTTCTATCTTTGGTATCTTGTACAACTTAATTCTCAAGGTAACAATAACACCATGAGGCCTTGACTCATACATAGCATGTTGCTTCCACAAGTATGGTTCGCCTAATAATACATCACAAACATCAAGAGGAGAAGTGTCACATAATACCTCATCTGTGAAGGGCTTGATGTTGTATGGAAGGCAACACTGATGGCTAATGAGAAGATCCTATCCTTGGTGAAGCCATCCAATGGTGTATGGTTGTGGGTGTTTTGTGGTCGATAATCACATACACTTCACAACCTCTGCTGAAATGAGGTTTTTTTGGATCCCACTATCAACAATGAATTGCAGCGAGGAACCATCTACTCACATCTGGGAGTGGAAGAGCACTCCTCCTCCTCTGGATATTTGGATTCCTCCTTCTAAATATTCATGATGGAAATGGTAGTGTTGGCTTTGCATCGATAATCTTCTTCCCATTTTCATTTCCCTTGTCAGGTTCTGACTGAGTTAGAACATGCATCTAATTCAGAAGCCTTCATCTCGGCCTCTAGTGACTGCTTGGCCCAAAGCTCACTTGTGTTGTGAGTGGAGCTCTTATGGAACTCACACCACTTTCTTGTGTCCTTCTTTGACTTCATGGTGTTTTTATTTTCTTGTGGATTTGGAGGGTTGTCTTGGGTCATCTCACCTCGTATTTATCCTTTGTCTATAGTTTGGGGGTGCCTTTCCATTGCTTCGGATTTAGAGATCCAAAGTCTCACTTTTTCTGTTTAAGCTTCTGCTTGATCTTGATAGCATATCGGTATGCCATGCTGAGCAAGGAGATGTGCAGGAACTCCATCTCATCCTGGATGTACCTATGTATTCAGTCATGGTACTTGAGTACTAAATGTTTCTCAGAATCGTTGATACCCAACTTCGTGCGAAGGGTATGAATAACATTGGTAAACTCTGGCATGTCTTGGTCCCCTCCCTATCGCAGCATGGTCCACTTTATGTAATTATCCTCATAGCTCCTAACAGGGTAGTAATTCTCCTTGATGGCATCCCATAACGAATTCAAAGTGGGCGCAGATGAAAAATAGTGAGGGTGTACTTTCATCCCTCTTCTCATAGTAGGTTTCCCACCAGTCCTTGATGTGGGGGGAAACTTAGACTAGAGAAAAAGTAATCTTTTCCTGGTTTGAAAAATCATGAAGAAAAAATATCCTTCTAACATATTTAACCATTTATTTATGGTGTTTGCATCTATTTGGCCCTTAAATATCGGAATGTCAAAGTTTAATTGTACCTTAAAAGGATTGGAACCTCTAGAGTGGCTGTTGGATATGGATGCACCATCGGTGGGCATCTGTTGAAGGCTCTAGGGAAAGTTGTCCATCATCACATTCCTTTGTTTCTTGAGGGCCTCCTCAAGAAATATTTTGATAGGATCTCCTACTCCCTCGTCCTTATTTTCTGCCCCCATGGAAGGCTATCGGGATTTGTGAGGCTAGTCTTACAAAGGTTCAACCAGTTCAATCCCTAATTCTTTATATCCCGACCTTGTTGGAGACATGCAAAGAAAAAGGAGACTACTCAAATACTACTGATCTGAATTTAAGTGAGAATATATGTAGAAAATTATAGATATAACCATAAATACAAATATGTAGTAGAAATAACACTTTATTTCATTAATATCAAATACTGAAATATGCTTACAAACAGAATGGAAATAAGACTAGCTCGAGAAATGGTAGCTTATCTATGAGAAGAGATGTGGCAGATACATGACTTGAACTATGTTACAATGAGGCTTGAGGGCCTATTTATTATTGAGAAGTAATGGAAAACCCCAAACATCCAAAAACCTAACCCTAGGAGATGAAACACCAAACTATGGGCCTCGTTGAGGTAAATTGATACATCAACTTCCCGGGGTCGTAAATTTGGCATATGATCTCCATTTGACACGTATGATAACTCGTTAGAAATATCTATCCAAGGACTAAAAATGCTGACATCGAATACCAAGTTGAAAATTTGTATTCACTGCCTGCCATTTTCCAAAAAAATGTTGTTTAGGGCTCCAAAAGTTCAAAACCTGAAAAACTTCTAAAAATAGTAAGTTGTGCTACAATTAAGGAAACTGAAAAAATGATGGAAACAATGGCGGGGGTCCAGGTGGAATACACGAGTGGCCACCAATATCCACCTGGATCATTCCTCCCCCCCAAGGGAGAAATGGCCCCCATTGCATTGAGTTACTCCATGAGATGAGGAAAATTCTGCTAAACGTGGTCCCTAGTGAGCCACTTGCCCTAGTGAAGGTGTTGGCCTACTTTGACAACTCGATATAGTTGGATTCTTTGTATTCAAGTGTTCTTGATCTATGTGTCCATGATCTGATCAGTTGTTCCTTGTTCCATACAGTTTGGATTTAACTTTGTAGGTGTGAGTTGTTCTGCAATATTTGATGTGTCCAGCAATGGTGGGAAGTACGGTCGAAGGTGGTCCACATTGAACACTGGAGGAATGTTGAGCTCAAATGCATTATCTCCCATAGCCTTGGTAATGATGTAAGGGCCATATCAAAGTGGTCTGAGTTCCTAATATGCTCCAGTAAGGTGTTCCTTATGCAAATGCAACTAGACTTTGTCACCCACCTGAAACTTGTGTGGCAGCCGATGTTGACCATGTCGATACTTGTGCTTGGCATTTTATTTCTCCATAATGTCGTGCACCTATTGGAGGATGTGTTGAATTTACTCAATGAAGTTGTTTCTCTTGTCATCTTCAAACTAGACATGAGCCAAATCTGATTGACTAGCTGCAAATGGTATCACCATATCAATGGGACATAATGGTTGGAATCCCAAGCCCACCTAAAATGGGTTGTGGCCAGTCAAGCTGTGGAGAGATCGGTTATAGTTGTCTTCGATGTAGGGGGGGATCTCATCCCATGTGTGTGGATTCATTGAGTTGTATATGCGGAGAATGTGTATGACCATCCTGTTGTCGACCTCTATCTGACCAATAGTTTGGGGATGGAAAGTTGTGGACTTAGTGAGCTTGGTGTCCAGCATCGACCAGAGACTAAACCAAAATGTACTGAGGAACCTACTATTCTAATCTAAGATGATAGATTGTGGGATCCCAAAGTGTACCCACACTCATTAAAATAAGAGTTTAGCAGTGGCTTTTACTGTGATATTCTTCTTACAGACTGCCATAACGACCATCTATGAGAATTTGTCAACGACCACAAAAACACATTCATTTCCATGCTTAGTAGAAGGAAGGCCCGGCATGTAATCCATGGAGATGGATTCCCAAGGTCGACTAGGGGTAGGCAACAAGTTATAGAGGCATTTCTTCTTGATGGTCGGTTTGGCAATGGCATATGAAGTGCAGGATCTTATGTACTTCCTGACATCCTGTCAATGATTCAGCCAATAGGAATACTTCTACATTACTACCTCTATTTTCTTGACCTAGAAATTTCTAGCAACTAGACTGTAGTGCACTTCCAAAATTATCTTGGCATGATTCCTTGAAGGAACACAAAGGTTTTCTAGGTGACATACAGTGCATCTTGGAGGTGAAAATATGGAACTCGCTAACCCTCCAAGAGTGTCTAGTATGTGTGGCCAAATTGTGGGTCACTTTTGTAGCAAAGTGGTCAATCAGAAGTCTCGTAACCATAAGAGTTAAGAACGGTGGTTAATTCCATCATCGGTGGTCGGTTGACGCATGCTGTAACATTATTGGTATTTCCCTTCTTGTACTTGATATTCAAATGGAACTATTGTAGGTATGTGGACCAATTCTGATGTTGATATTTATGCAACTTCCCTTGCATCTATATGAACTATAGGGGTCGGTGGTCTATGTAGATGACTGTTTCCTTCTCCAAAATTTAATGATTCCATTGTCGATAGGCCTGCACAATGGAATAAATCTATTTTTCATAAGTGGGATACTTCCAAACTGTATCTGAAAGTGTCTCACTATAATATGCCACTAGATACCCTTGTTGAGTAAGGATTGCCCCAATAGCATAGTTAGAGGCATCTGTCTCAATCTCAAATGGTTGTTGCAAGTCCAATAATGTGAGCACTAATGCAAAGCAGAGGTGATGTTTCAACTCTAAAAATGCCTTCTATTGAGATTCAAACAAAAAAAAAAGTCCTTTCACTCCTCGTTTGGTGACTTGACTCAAGGGCCAAGTGATATGAAAGAACCCCAACACAAACTTGTGGTATAAATTGGCAAGACCCAGAAAGTTGCGGAGCTCTGTTAGAGTGGTTGGGGCTCGATAATCCTGAATGAATTGGATCTTGGCTGGCTCCACATGCACCCCATGTTCATCAATAATGTATCCTATATACTAACCCTAGGTCATGCCAAAAGTGAGTTTCTCCAAATTGGCACACATCTTGTGTTGTCGGAGTGTTTGGAGAACCTGCCGGATGTAGTGGCAGTGTTCTTCCCAACTATGGTTGAATATGAGGATGTCATCCAAGTATACCACTACAAATTAGTTGGTGAATGGTTGTAAGATGTCATCCATCACCCTAATGAAGGTTGTAGGAGAATTTGTGAACCCGAAGGCCATAAACAACCATTCGAAAAGGCCCTCATTGGCTTTGAAGGCAACCTTCCACACATCAGAGGGTTCGATTGGTACCTAGTGATATCTAGACTTCAATTCGATCTTGCTAAAATATTTAGCCCCCTTGAGTTGATCTAGAAGGTCATCAATCCATGGGATTAGGTACCTATTCCAAACAATTAACTTGTTCAACTCCTGATAGTCAATATAGAGTCTCCAAGTCCCATCATTCTTCTGTACCAACATGATTGGGCTCCCACGGGGTGATGAACTTGGCTGGATGTGACCTTTCTGCAGCAGCTCCTGAATCTACCTCTTCATTTCATCGTTCTCTAAAATAGAGCATTGATATATTGGTCAAGTGGGCAATGGTGCAAATGGGGTCACATCGATGGACTGCTTAACTTGAGAGTGCAGAGGGAACCCTGGCGGGGAGGTGAAGATGTCCTCGTACTCCTCCACAACCTTGTCCATATTTTGTTGTTGTGTAGAGGGGCCCTTTCTAGAGGTCATAGCCACCATATTCTTCTTTCCCTAAGGGCATGTCATCAGGAAAAAAATTTCTCGGCTTTGGAAATGAGGTTATTGCATTGTTTTGCAACAACCAAAGAGATGATGGTAGGCCATGCTACCTTCGGTTTCCTATACAACTTATTTCCTAAGGTAATAATAACAGTGTGAGGCCTTGAATCATACATATCATGTCGCTTCCACAAGTATGGTTTGCCTAATAATAGATCACAAACATCAAGAGGAGCAACGTCACATAATACCTCATCTGTGAAGGACTTGATACTGTATGGAAGGCGGCACTACTGGCTGATCCAAAGATGATCCTTGGTGAAACCACCCAATAATGTATGGTTGTGGGTGTTTTATGGTCTATAAGCCCAATCACTTCATGATCTCCACTGAAATGAGGTTATTTTAGCTCCCACTATCGATAATGAATTATAGTGGGTAACCCTTTACCCACATCTAGGAGTGGAAGAGGTGCTCCTCCTCCTCTAGATCTTCCAGTTCCTCCTTCTGAACCTTCGTGGTAGAAACAATGGTGTTGGGCTCTGTTGGGTCCTCATAATACTAGTGATTACCCCATTACTATTGTAGTTGTACCCCTTATTAATATCGTTGTGCCCCTATTGTGCCCATATTGTTACTATTGTGCCCCATAGAAGCGCACTATTGTTATTATTGTGCCCTTACATTATTATTGTTATGTAGGCTCTGATTATGTTATGACCCCTTAGACTCCTATATATAGAAAGGAGGTCTTTTCATTTGTATCATCGAAGAATTGTTCATTTATGTAATGTAAAGGAGGTTGCCCCCTCAAAGAGGCTGAATTCTAAGGCGTTGATCTATCTTTTCTATCTTTTCTTGAGCTGGTTATAACATTTGGTATCAGAGCTTTGGATTCTAGGGTTTCGCTGCTCCAAACAGGTCATTGTGGCATTTTCGCTATAACCTTTTTTTGGCGATGTTTCAAAAGTTAAAAAAAAAACCCATTTGAGAAGCCATCGCGATAAATCCCGAGTCCTACTTTTAGAGCATTTGGCACTATAATTACGGAGATATGATCTTAGGAAGTTGGTCTTGTTGCAGACTCCTGAATTACATTCCAAACATGTGACCTAGGGAAAATCATCATAACGTTTTCTCTGGGCATTGGATTGACATTTCATAAAAAGGTGCAGAAAGAGGACGGACTGTAGTTTCTTCTATATATTTTTCAGAGCCAGAGGTCGAAACAGTGAGTCGTGGAACGTCGTACAAGTTCGCTCTACTGAATTAGTCTATAATCAGGTCACTGTGGGAGATTTGGCATAACTCTTCATTGGAGAATCCAATTGGGGTCAGACTAGTGGCATTAGAAAGAGGACACAGAGGGCTACTGCAGGTCGCAATTTTAGAACTAGATGATCCGAAATTACAGAGATACATCAGAGGCAATATCGAGCTCCTACAAAGTGAAAACAAATGTGTATATTTTTTAAATGTTTTCTTAACCTTGGTTTGAAAATTTATTTTGAAGTAATTCAAAGGGCATAGTGAAGCATTATTATCAGTAATTGATGCCCTGAAGAAAGAAAATGGAAACACCTAGTAGGCAACCTAAAAGATCTAGCATGACTCATGAAGAAGAGGAAGAAATGCAATATGATATATCAAAATTACGAGACCAAGTGCAACAACTGTCACTTGCACAAGAAGGAACAGAATCTAATATGGATTGTTTAAAGAAAGGTGTAGAAGCTATTATGAATGACGTGGAAGCTAAGATGGATGATTTGAAGATAGATTTGAAGACAAACATGGAAGAATTGAAGATAAATATGAATAAGTTGCTACAAGAAAGGGTCACTATGGGTGAAAGGGTAGTAAAGGAAACTCATGATGAGAACAAAAGAAATGTTAATCATGATTCCATAGACTCTAATGTCGAATCGAAGACCCACCATATTCCAAAAATCGATATGAGGAAGTTTGATGGCAAGGATCCCGCCACATGGATATTACAGATGGAGCAATTTTTTGATATCAATAATATGCAAAACACACAAAAGGTACGTATGGAAACTTTATATTTGGAACCAAATCAGTTTGTATGGTATCAATGGCTTTGCTCTCGTAAACAGTTTATTACTTGGGCAATTTTTATAGAAGAATTGGTAGCACATTATGAGGATACAAAAAGCAACACTTTTTTTAGCCAATTGATAAGTCTCAAACAAAAGGGTTCAATAATGGAGCACATTGAGGAGTTCCAAAAATTGAACATACGGGTAAAAAATATTTCAGAGGAGCATAGGATTGATGTGTTCATAGGGTCTTTAAAGGATAATATCCAACATGATGTTCGCCTTGGGAACCTGATTCATTAGAGAAGGCATTCAGGTTAGCAAGAAAAATGGAAAGAAAAATTATGGCAACCAGGAAGCATACCACTCACTTCTATAAAGACGGAAGCGTTGTTGCCGCTAGTCTTCCACAACCTATAAGGTTGACACCACAACAATTGGAAGAAAAAATAACAAAAGGGATTTGTTACAGTTATGATAGCAAATACACTAAAGGTCATAAGTGTGTTGAGAAGAAATTATTCTACATAGATTGTGAAGAGGAAGAAGAAAAGGAGCAAGAAAGGTCAAAAGAAGAGGATATACTCCAGGAACAAAGACTAGATGAAGAAAAAATGAATCTGACCATATATTGTAATGCATTAGCGGGAATTACCACTCCTCAAACCATCAAGATAGAAGGACAAATCAAGAGAAAAAAGGTCATAGTTTTGATTGATTCAGGAAGCACCCACAATTTTATTCATTGTAAGGTAGCAAAAGAATTGAATTGCTTCCTATATCCAGCACCAGAGTGTCAAGTGATGATTGCA
>APFE031712383.1:0-37616 GCA_000404065.3 Pinus taeda
GGTTGTTGCCAAGGATTCCAATTTGGCAGGGGTTGAAAATTCATAGGATTGTTAAACCCTTGATTTTGTTGCCCCTGCCAAGGTCTTCTTGCAACAAAATAGAGAGCTTCTACTGAATTTGGATCTTCTTTAAAGACAGCTTTAAGCCTAGGAATTGAAGGACAATCCTTGTTCTCAAGATTCTCTGAGCAAATCATACATGTTTCTACAACTTTTGCATCCAAGGGGCATTCCCTTATAGCGTGTTTCTTCCTACATTTCGGACAAAAGATGGCTAAAGCATCTTTTTTTGTTTTCTGCTTGTTTTGAATTTTAAGGGTCTCTAGTTGTTCACTAAGGCTCCTAAAATATCAGTTTTGAATTCATCAAGCATATTGCCAATCTCTACCCTACTTACTGATCCAGTTTTAGATTTATTTGCCCTGATAAGAGAAAGATCTCTAGGCCCTTTTCCTATTTTAGATTTTCCTCTCGAGAGATGGACACATAGTTCTGCTACGTCATGAAGCAGAAGTTGAGAGATGTCTCCCTTCCCCATCGTGTTTAAAATATCTATCCATTCATCTCTGATGGCTTTCAATAAAAGGGCTTTAAAAGTTTCCTCATCTAAGTTGCTCATCTTTGCTCTTTTTAGGTTGTATTGAAATCTTTCAAGTAAATCCTCCACGTTTTCATCTTCTTTTTGTATCATTTTGAATACCTCATCCTTGTGATTGGTGGGCATACAATAGTCCAGGTATCTATCCAAAAATGTTTGTTTCATATCATTCCAAGTCCTAATAGATTGGGTGACTAATCCCATGAACCATTTCAAAGCGGCTCCCTTTGATGTTGAAGGAAACAGTTTGAGTTTTTTAGAGTCTTCCATATAGTCATAAGTTCGGCACACTACTTCAAACTCAAACATAAATGTTTCAGGATCCTCACTTCGCAATCCATAAAAGTTGGGGAGGACAGATGGTGAGATGTTTTTCATTGTTGTGTGAGTTTCCTCATCAACTATAAGAATCCAAACGAGTTATCTCCTTCCTATTTCTTCTGTTATTACCTCCACCTCCACCATCGTTGCCTCCATTATTTCCTCCTCCTCTACCTCTACCTCTACCTCTGAATCCATCTACTACTTCCTCTGTCATGATAGTGTCTTCAGAGTCCTCAGAGTCCTCTGGTTCTTCTATCAAGGGTGGATGAGAGGGAGTTTCTTCCTCTTCTTCTTTAAGTGATTCTACTTCTTTGATTACAATATGCTCTCCTGCAGAAGTAAAGAAAGGGTCTTCTCCTAGATGAGATTTGGTAGATAGTGTAGGAGAATCCTCTAATTCAGCTGTTGCTCCTTGAATTCCAGGAATCTTAAGGCTAGGAGTATATGGTGGTGAATCTTGTCTATACCTTGAAGAAGCTGGAGTTGTGAAAATCGAACTCTTGGCTCCAGCTATAAACCTTACCCTAGAATATCTTGCTCTATGCATTTCATTTTTTATTTTTTAAGTTGGGCTAATAATTCTCTTTCTGATCTTCCAGATCACACTAGGTGCAAGATGAGAGCATACTTAAGAAATTGTTGAACCAATAACTCTCTTTTCTGATCCTCCAGATCACACTAGGTGCAAGAGGAGAGCATACTTCAAGAAGTTATCAATTTTTTCCTTCTTTTTATTGTTTTTTTTTAAGAAATTGGCTACCTAGTTACACTTCCTCGGCAACGGCGCCAAAATGTTTGGTCAATTTAGTGTGTCCTAAATTGCTAGATTAATTTGTCAATCCGGGATTCGTAAGTTGACGAAGTGTGGCACACTATATGTGCAAGATAACCTATTTCTTACTTTTGTCGTTTTTTATTTTTATTTTGTTTTGGGGGTTTTTATCTTGGTTTATGAAATTCCAATTCCTAAGTTTCTAGAAGGCATGGTTATAAGTTTTAAGGCAATTATGTCCTTTGTAAAGATTCCCAAAACTTAACACTTCAGAAAATAGACTATAGTGGAAAATAACACTTGAATCAAAAATGAAAAGATACTGCTAATTAAAACAAGTAATTCATGAACTACTGATTACGAAACTATCATCTCTGTTGCTGTCCAAATTCAGAAAATTAATTTAAGCTACTGTACTCAAGGAAATCAAAGATTGCAAAGAGAGTAAAACTAGAATCAAATTACATCATCCATATTTCAATCCCTCGCCAGTAGTCTTGCTATGGCTTTCGGAGGTAACTGTCAATGGAATGAGCAATCCAATTATCTAATTGCAGAAAAGTAAACTAAAATCAAATTACAACATTCATCTTTCAATCCCTCGACAGTAGTCTCGCTATGGATTTCGGAGGTAATTGTCAATGAAATGAGCAATTCAATTATCTAATTGTAGAAAAGTAAACTAAAACCAAATTACAACATTCATCTTTCAATCCCTCGCCAGTAGTCTCGCTATGGCTTTCGGAGGTAACTGTTAATGAAATGAGCAATTCAATTATCTAATTGCAGAAAAGGAAACTAAAATCAATTCACAGCATTCATATTTCAATCCCTCGCCAGTAGTCTCACTATGGCTTTCGGAGGTAATTGTCAATGAGATGAGCAAGTTGATTTTTAACTAACCAAAGCAAATTGAACAAAAGTAACCTCAACAAAACAGAACTGAGATTAAAATAAACTAGGAAAATAAAATCAGCAGAGGATCAATTCCATATCACTAGTCATTATGAAATTTATATGCAAATGCTCGGGCTACTTACTCTATCTTGAAACCTGCACACACTCAGCGTTAAACAAAACTTATAAAATCATGAGCAAAAGTGACATGTTAGAAATATATACACACATGAATAATCATAAAACATATGCAATGAGAATAAAGAAACGATGCATAAAAACTATATAACAACAAAGGAAAATGAAACCTTAGTGTACAGGGGCCCTCTGCAACCTCGGCTAACGGGTTATCAACTCAAAATCACGTTCACGCAGACATGGAAAATAGAGTCTTCTTATTTATATATCAAAACAGAGTTACAGCAATAAGCTAGTGTCACGGCACAGTGTTTCTTAACAGCAAAAATTACATATCAAAAGCTAACTATTATGCGTATCAGGATGCGTTATTTATAACAAAGGTTTCATAACTGTCTTTCTGGAAAACTACGTGAACAAAGGACACGTGAAGAACAACCTCCACGGATTTCGTAGCATGGTCACCGAGATTAGGAAATCTTATATCCACATCGTGGTCAACCTACAGGTGTCAGCGTGCCTCTAAAATTCTGGAAATGGTCACAGAGGTCTTCACGTGCTTGAAACGAAGTCCTGTTGCTATAGGACTTCTCTTATTTGACCACCGCTTGACCCCCATTGACTATGGCCTCCTTTGACGAATCCAACTGGACCAATGGGACCCGAACCATGTCCACATCATTTCCAACTTGCCCATGTGGCTCGATCTGCCAGATAACACCTGCAATGTAGACTTTAACAAAAATAGCTGCGGAAAGTTGAACCAGCTGCGGAAAGTGACAAGATTCCGCAGCTTATAATAAAAAAATCTAGTTCAAATAGAAACACAAAGACATAGTCAAGAAACCACTTTAAATGCTCTTTTATAACTAATATGCAATGATATTGATGGCTTAGGAGGCTCAGGTGAATGGAAAGAAGCTAGAAAAATATGTAGGAAAGATGCAAGTTTAGGGCTCAACAACACATAACCCTCTAGATCTAGTAGCAGGTCTAGAAACAACAGACAAAGTGATCTTAACCTTTCTTATAAACATCAGATAAAATCAGAGAATAGAGAACCTACTTGTAGCTTCTGCTTGTCCCTTATCTCCCTTGACCGATTTTGTTGCTCCTTCCCATACTTAAATCGCTTGAGAAGTACCTGCACAACTACAAAAACAAAAACCCATCAAAGCATAATGATTTATTGCTTATAAATAACATGGAATCAAAAACATGATATACATATGGAAGCATTAACATATAACACAAGCATTAGGGAAAATCTTGAAAACTTTACTGATAAGAGGAAAGATTACAACCCATATGAGTTCGATCCAGTTTCATCCTTCCAATTCAATCCTTCATCAGCCTCATGAAAAGCAAGACACTCCAACACTATGACAATACTTGCACTCAATTCTAATCTCATAGCACCAGCATCTCCTTACAACTCAATATTTTTTAGCCCAGATCTCTTAGATGAGTGATCTATTTATAGGTGAGTGAAGGAGGTTATGCCATCAATGGAGGTAATGAATGCCTTTCTAAATTTAGAAATCAGTTCCATGGAAGAAGGGATAGGGGATTGATGTTTCCTAATTCCCTTTCTCATCCAAATTTGAATTCAAAGGAGCAGGTGGCATTGAGAAACTTCTAGAGGCTTCCAATGGATAAGGAATCTTCAAACCCTCATGGAAATTTGCTCAAGTTTGCTTAGCATAGGCCAAAGAGTGACTAAGTGTGATGCATAGCACCCTGTCAATGCATGGTTTGCATTGCAGTGCACCCTAATGAAGGCCTACCTACACTGATATTCTTAGAGGTGTTTTTTGGATGTTTTCAGTGATGGAACTTCTTTGGAAGTAAGGAATTCTAATGACTAACTTCTTTAGGGCATATAACAACTACACTAGGGGTTGATAGGCCCTAATAGTATGGATCTATAATTTGGGGTTGATGTGCCCAAATGGATCTAAAACAGTTGCCCCCTAAAGCATGAATTCGTAATATATATGTCGGGTGAAATACTTTATCAAAAGGAGAGGAGGTTTCAAATGGAAGGTGACCTGCATCAATTACAATACATATATCATGATGATTTTATTTTTCTCATGAACTAGTTAAGGGAGGCATACCCATGCTCATCTTATAAATTTTCATTACATGTACAAAAATCAGATAGTCGTCTATAGATATAGACTCATGTTTCTATAGATATAGACCCATGATTACGATGACGATCTATGTAAGGCCATTGTACATTTGATTTAGTACTCCTAAAAATATCGCAGCCCAGATGGATGAAACTAGATTTGGGGCCTTCAATCTCATTCAATATTCACTCAACGTTCCAGTCTAACCATGTGAATAGATGTTCTAAATTCGAACATGGAAAGACATCGTCTAATTACCAGCCAATGATGTAAGCTATTAATAGATGCGAGAGGCATCACTAATAATGAAAAATGACCCTCAAGGTACTATAGTACATTTCACATGGTGTGAATAAATGTTTTGATGTCGAACACCATACAAAGTCTTTTGGTCGAAGGTCATTGATGTCAACCTATCACCGGAAGCGAGAAACCTGCCATTAATGCATGCAAACTTCAAGTCACTAAAGGGGTGTTTCTAAGTCAACTTCTTGGATGATGTGCTGATGTCGACAAGAAGCAACTCGTCGTAGGAGGGCATTGATGTATCCCACATCTATGACACGAAATGACATAAATGATTTTGGAGATGAGAATCAACTGACAACACAAGGTTCAGGAAAGGTGGTCATGAAAATGAAGGTTTATAGTATTGCAAGGGTTGAAGTTTGAACTGAGTGACTTCTCTTGAACATATTAACGACACTGAGATGAATTGGTAGCATTGACCCAAAACAAAAAATGATGGATGGTGGGATAGACCAATGGTGTGATAACCATCAAGCTGAATGACCCAACCCAAATAGTCATGGAGTTGAAGTGAAAGTGTCATGTTCAAGAGCGACTTGCTACCAAAAAGTTTTCTCGACTTTTCCCATTTTCCCCAATCATTGCTGACTAGTACCTCTTTATTTTTAATCAAGCTTGAGGAGGATAACATATGCTTATTGTATAATTCACCCTTCAGGCAAACCCATCACTATTTGATGCTTTAACAAGTCTAGCGAAGGTGAAACTTGACCTTGTCTAGTTGGACAAGTTTGTCGCTATTTGATATTTTTAACGAGTTTAATGAAAAAGAGAACTCGGTCCTTTTCATGTTTAGAGAGGTTGAAAAGGGACGAAAAGGAAACTCCATAAGTTCATTTTCGTAAAATAATCTCTCAGGTCTGAAAAAGCATAAAATAATACGAGAGAGATGTCATTTCCAATCCTTTAATGAGCTGGAATAGGCAAGCGCTTGACAATCTTTTCATATTTAGAGAGTTTGAAAAGAGTTTAAAGAGGACTCTATGGGGGTTTCTTTTCATTTTCAACAAAGCTCGAAAGAGAAACAAAAGTTTTCTTTGTGGTCAAAGATGTCCAATTTCCCCTTTAATACATTGAATTCTGCTTTCAGTTGTTAACTCTACTCAAAAATCCATCAAAGAGGATTAAAAATACATGTTCATGGATAAAGTGAATAAAAACCAACATTTACCTGATCAATATGCAAAACAATAAACATAAAAACAAGTTTTGTAATTCATTTTTACCATTTTATTTTTACCCTTTGATTTTGGAGCTCTGGAGCAGTTTTTTACCCCAAACTTCACCAGCTAATTGCAGAGGATTTTGAGGATCATTTCTCATGTCGTCTGGATTAGGTAGGAGCTATCCCTATTCTCTTCCATTTTATTCTGTTCATTTTCAATTCTAAGCAAAAAAAATTGGTTTTTGAGGTCCCTAGGGTTTCATTTTGCACACTATAGACCAGTGCACCCTTTCTATATCGAAAGATGCATTGCATTGCATACACCTAGAAGGCAGTATGCATTGCAGCGCATTGTCTCTAATGGGGAGGTGCGATGGGTGCAAAAACCATATTTTGACAATTGTTTTCTCCCAAATTTTCAACTGTTTTTTACAAAAATTGGATCCTAATTTGTCTAATGGTTTCATTTTAGACATTCATCGGATCAAAATGATCATTATATGGAGAGAACGAGAGCATGGAGAACAAGACATGATTTCCCTAAATGATCAGGGAATAGTTGATGCCCTAAGGAACTGTGGTTTGCTGAAGTAATTTCGATTATCTAGCATGCAACAACAAACTAAATTATTACAGTATTGTGTGTTCTTGGGATACTATCGATCAGGTTTTTCACATTAGGGGTAAGGTGATTCCCTTTACATCGAGGATATTTACTTTCTGACCAGATTATTGAGGCAGGGTGCTCCCATCTCATTATTAGGATTTACCAGAGGAGGTGAATCAGTGAGAGATTATATACGACAGTTCTGCCAGGAAGGAGCTCAACCCATCAAAGATGGAAATATGAATATCAGAGATGTCAGTGCTTTGCCATTGAGAACAATCCCTTTTACCCTCACCAAATAGGCTAGTAGCGCAACTTTACATTTGGAAAATAGGTCTTATATACAATATGCTTTAGAGTGCTTGGAGCCAAAGGTATTCAACTGGTGTGAGGAAATTCTTCCAAGGTAAAGAATGGAAAGACAAAAAGTTTTGGTTATGGGTCTATCTTGATTTCCTTTGCCTTGGAGAGAATCCCACTCATGCAGTCACAACACATCTCACTGGGAGTACTTGGACCTAGAGACCCACGGATGCAGAGGTGGGTGGATCTTATGGCTAGGCATGTTGGCCAGTCACTGATCTCGTTTTCCTCTGCTTTATTTGAGTGGTTCAACCATTAGGATATGACCTTCATAGAATATCCATATTGTGGGATGAATTTCCATGGTGATCCAGATCTGGTGTTGCCGGTTGGAGTGCAGTGGAGTGCTATTGGTAAATTGTCTGACCATAGTGTTTTTCTTTTTAAAGTTTCTACTTTTTTTGTGTTTTTGAATTACTGCCAAGACTAAAAAAACATTTTATATGTATGCAGATGTTGGATCTGTTTGACCTGTGGTACGCCAATGGGAGGCGGGTGCACCAGTACAGAGAGCTGTTGGGAGAGCAGTTCTCCTAGACTTGGACTTAGCAGAGACATTGGCCGAGCTGCAGGATCATATAGAGGGTTTGACCCTAGGTATTTCGGATGTCCCGATAGAGGAGTTACCTAAGCAATTGCAACACCATACCATTAGTGTGCTGAGTTGTTGGATGAGACTCCTGTGTATGATAGCATAGGTCGTGACCTATTATCATCAGTAAAATTAGTCTATTTGGATATTTTCTATATAAATTTTTGAGTTTTTGGGTCAGATGACCGAGTTTTGTCTTGGACACAAACTATTTGTAAAAACTTATATACAACTATCTACAACTATCTATTTGACTTTCACAGTTTTATTATGGTTAAGTGATGCAATCCTATTCAAATGATGTTAAAAATGTTTACTTTACATATGTCGCAAATGTCTATTTAACACATAATTCGCTAGAGAGTTAGTTAATGTGTTTAGATTACTGGAAATATGTTGATATTGAATAAATTCAAAATACATTTCCAAAATACGAACTCTAAGGAACATGTGATGAATTGTCGGGTTTCAGATGGTATAGACGCTAGTAAGCTATAGTAGGCAAGTTGTGAGTCTAGCCTAATGATGATTTGGCATATGCCAAGTGAAATTGCATCAGAGAGGAGTTCAATCAATGTGCTATACTCAGTGATATTGTTTGTCGATTGTCCAATACATATCCCTCTGAAACTCACTAACTCACTGCTAGGAGCGAAAATGGCCCATGCTGCAGAAGATAAATTTTGTGTACTACGACTAGTTCCATCGGCATACCCAATAAATGGTTACGAAAAGTTCGACATCTACAACAAATGTGAAGTGGATTACCTAACCAAATAAAAACTCTAAAAGAAACACACACACAAATGCAAATAAAGCATATATATACAGTGGGTTTTACTACACTTAACTAAGCATAGTAACGTTTAAGGTAAAACCTATTTTGGGGCTACGACAATGGAATCCCATCATAGTCCACTAAATTGTAGGAACCTTTTGTCAACACATGTTTAACAATATAAGGCTCCATCCATAATGGTTCAAATTTTCCTGCTCCAAGTTTATCAAAATCCTGAACATAAAGCAAGACCAAGTCACCTTCTGAGAAGACATGAGGCTTAACATTTTTGTCATATCGAGCCTTGATGCATTTCTTCTGCACCTCGTTAGCCAATGTGGCATCACGACGGGTTTCATCGAGATGGATTAATACCAAAAAATGCGCTTCTTCTTCAGAAGTGTCAGGTAGCAGGTCAATCGCAAGTTTGAGAGATGAGATTTCATATTGGATTGGTAAAACTGCTTCCAAACCATACACCAACTGAAAAGGTGTAAATCTAGTCACATTTCTCACTGAGGTTCGATATGCCCACAAAGCCAAGTACAGGATTAAATTCCAATTCCGTTTATGGACTCCAATCATTCTTTGTAACATGCGCTTAAGGACTTTGTTAATAGCCTCAACTTGTCCATTAGCTTGCAGGTAGTATGGAGTAGAACTATCATGTGACAGTCGTAATTTGGTAGTTAATTCAACCATCACGTGGTTACGAAAATGTGACCCATGATCTGTAACTATAGCTTGTGGTACACCAAACCTGGCAACCACATGGTGAACAAAACAGAGCAACCATTTCGCCGCTATTGTTCAATGTAGGCATCGCCTTGGCCCATTTGGTAAAATATTCAATAGGGACTATAATATACCCATGCCCCCTGGCTGAGGTGGGGTTACATGTCATGAAGTAAATGCCCCATTTTGTGAATGGGCCAACAACGACGACTGGATGCAGTGCAATATTTGAATATTGTTGGCCAGAAGTAATCAGCTCGTAGAATTCTCTGTGTAGTTGCATAACCAGATAAATGCCCCCCACAAACACTAGAATGACACTCATACAAAGCTTTTTCGGCCTCCTCATGAGTAAGGCACCCACGTAAGATTGTATCGACAGCATGACGATAAAGTCTATCTCCAATGATCAGATAATCTTTGGCTTGGTATTGAGTACGTCGTTGTTCAAAGCGAGAGGTATTAGGCCGAAAAGCTTGGGTCTAGAGATAGACTAGTATATATCCATATCATGGATCACTTGATGAGATCAGAAATAGAGACTCATCCAAGATTGATGCTTTTGATGTGAAATCTTTGGAGGATGAGGGAAGATCGCAAAGTAACTTGGTAAAGACAAGAGATATCTTTGATTTAGATTTGATGAATTTCAAATCAAACTCTTGCAAGATAACTACCCATTTAGAATATTTCCCCCTAGCAATTGATGTGACAAAATGTATGTCATAGGGTTGCAATCTGATACAATGGTAGTTTTGCGAAGGAGGATGTAATGACGAAATCTATGCACAGCTTGAATGGCAGCTAAGGCTAGCTTTTCGACATATGAATATTTACTTTCTATATCATTGAGATTACAACTCAAATAATAAATAGGATGTTCAATTCCACTTTCTTCTTGAACTAAATCCAGACCAATGGTTGTATCTACAGCGGCGAGATACAGGTAAAAGTCTTTTTGATAGTTTGGGGCATACATTAATGATGCTCTAATCAGGGAATCTTTGAGAGCATCAAAAGAATCTTGCACAACTTGGTCCCAATGGAAGGGTGCCCCTTTATTCAATAGACGTGTATAACCTTTAGCTAATTTAGCATAGTTTGGAATGAAATTCCTTAGAAATTTTTCCTTCCCTTGAAGTCTCTATATCTACAACAAGTTTGAACGTGGAGGCAAGTCAAGGATTGCCTGAACCTTAATGGGATCTAGTCGAATTCCATATTTTGAAACTACGAATCCAAGAAATTGACTAGAGCCAACACAAAAAACACTTTTGTGTGGATTGGGTCTTATCTTGTAGTGTCGACATTGTAAGATTATTGCTCTCAAATGTTGTGGGTGATCAGTCTGTTTTCGTAAATGAGCAGGCAAATCATCAAGATAAGGTTGAACAATGTGTTTGATGTCATGGAAGGCATAATTCATCGCCCTCTAAACTATAGCCCCTACATTCTTCAAACCCAAAGGTAGCTTTCGATAAGAAAATGTGCCCCATAGACATATAAAAGCAGTTTTTAATTGGTCTTGTGGGCGGATATTGATTTTATTGTATCTAGAAAATCCATCCATGAATGAAAAAATTTCACATCGAGCACATTCATCAATAATCTGGTCGATAAAAGGTGTAGGGTAATTGACTTTTGGACATGCTTGGTTTACATCCCTATAATCGATGCACACTCAAATTTTCCCTTGTTTCTTCATCACTGGAACAATATTAGATACCCAGTCACTAAGAGGTACAGGGAAAATGAAGCCAGCATGCAAAAGTTTTTCAACCTCTGCTTTAATGGCAACAATTTTCTTAGGATGAACAGGTCGATGCCGCTGTCGTACTAGTTTGACATCAGGGTACATTTTAATCTCATGTTCAATAATACTTGAGTCAATGCCCGATATCTCCTCATTAGACCATGCAAAGACATCTCAAAATTCGTGAAAAAGAGCATAATACTTATCAAGTTCTAATGGAGAATAAGATTTGCCAACATGAATATTTTCTACAATGTTAGGCTTGGTCGAAATGTTTATAGAAATAATTTCTTCTATATTGGACAAATTATGCTCAGAATCTACAGTATTTATAGAATTCGACAAAAAATCAATGATTGATGGGTGATTTAGTTCATTTCAATAATATTCATTGTCATCTAGAAGGTGAGAACAATGATGATAATCTTCCCATGACGTCTTTTCTATCATCATTGATTGGACGATTCCTTCATCCGTAGAATGTATACATGAAAAAGGATCCGAAGAGGTACCATATTCTAATGATCTATCTACCCATACAATTGTTCAGTGCGGATTAGGGTTTTCCGCACAAGCCCGAAAAATTGATTGCTATGATGATTCAATGGGGCTTAGTGGCAATGCCTTGCCATGACCATAAATTTCAAAGTAGTTGGAAATCTTCTTAAAATCAGATAATGCAGAAGAAATCATGTTGCAAGTCTCCACTCTTGCTACTTCCGTGAAACCGGATGGTGATGGGAGAGTAAAAGTGCCCATCAGGGAAGGATCTTTAAGGATACCTACTCCAACATTTTGAAGTGATGGTGAGTTTCTGTGTATCAACGGAATGCTTCCTGTAGCCTGTGAACTATTAGCAAAGAAGGCTAGCTGATCAATGATTGTGATTCCACCCTTGAAGGGAAATGCAATTGTATGAAAGTATGTGGAAACGACAACAGCCATAGCATATACCCATGGTCTTCCTAGTAAAATATTATAATAAAGGAGTCTGTCAACTACCTCAACATCAACAGTTATTGTCTTGCCCCCTAGTTCGATTTGCAGGTTACTCAAAATCCCATATGGAGTGTATGTTCTTCCATCAAATGCTTTTAACGTAGATGGTGATTGTGATAAGGGAGGTGAACCAAGAGTTTTCCAGCAGCTCATGGAAGTAATGCAAGTAGATGCCCCCTCATCAATAATACTTCGGTGAACACTTTTGTTGAGAGATTTTACTTGTATTAGGAAACATAATTGCACTGGTAACTATGGGGAATGTCCTGCATGGTTAAAAGCCACAAGATTTGAATCCGTAGGATCGATTCCACCTATTGTTAACAATAAAGCTTGTTCATAGGAGGGACAGTTTTGCAACACCTTGAGTGTTGACATAGCGGAAGGTGATTGAGCCAGATCTTCGACTATATTATAGTTTTCATCTACTCAAGCACGAGGATTGAATGTTGATTTGTTCACAACTCCCTTTGGTGGCTTTATCGTTAATTCAGGTACAATTGGTGGAACAACTTCTGATGAAGTCAAGGTCCAAGTACTAGGTTGATCACTGGCCTGGTTATTCGAAGATAATAGGTTTCCATAATCTTTGTTCCTTGTTGACACCAAAACATCGTTTTGTGGATTTGCAATGGATAACATGAGTACCTGGGATGTGGAAGCATTGTCAATTGCAACCAATTGTGTCTCTAGGGTTGGAAACTGATATGTCAACATTGTTGATGTGTTTAAAGTCTTTAAAAGTTTAGAGACCTTAGAGCGATGTGGACAATCTCTTGTATAATGCTCGTTATTACATACTAGACATGGATAATGAGGTTTCCTAGCCACAATAGGGGAATCAGATGATTTCTCAGGAGTGGAATTTTCCTGTTTGTTTTTGTTATTCTGCCCTTTTTTCTTCCCTCCTAGTTGCTTTGGATTTTTTCCTTTGTCAGATGACATGACATTAATCTCCAAGGCAAGAGTATTTTTGATGCATTTGCAGCTTGATTGGAAATAGCAAGAGTTTGACCAAATGGTCTTCCTGTTGCTTGTGTGCTGGAAGAACCGGTCACACCATTGCCAACATGAGATTTCTTACTCGATTGTTGGGGTGGTTGAACAATGTAAGCTGGTCTAGGTGCATGAAGGATTTTATTATAGAGGGTGTCAAATTGTGTGTATATCAAATCTAAGTATTGGGAACGAGTGATAACTTTCTCTTCTGTGACAACTCCACCTTTTGCCACATCCTCGGTGATTGATGGCAACAAGGACTTTATGAACCACTCAGCCAAAAGCTGATTAGGAACGTATGTCTTAACCATTCGACGACGATGCCTCCACTCATGAATATGATCTAATATATGGGTTGAGGTAGTCTATTTAAAGTTGGTCAAGAGTTCCATTCCAGTCTCATACCTGATAGGTAACTCGAAGTGGGTCAAAAAGGTTGTGGCTAAAGTGGTGAAGTTATTGAAAGAAGCTCTTGGTAATTCAATGTACCATTTAGTAGCTGGACCAGTAAGTGTTCTTTGGAAAAGACGAAGTTTGATCGAATCATCATTCAAGGTATTGGATGAAGACCATAAATGAAATGTCATAACATGATTGGATGGGTCTTCTCCAGGATTTTCGTTAAACTTTGGAATATCAGACGGTAACTTGTGTGGAATTACCAGCCACCAAGGTACATATATGATTGGATCATTGGTGAGCTGGTTTAAATATGGTAATTCTAAAGTTGCTACGAATGGTAACTTTCGATTCAAGTCAAGTTGAGCATACCCAGGATATGATGGAATCGCATGTGCAATAGGTCTTTGTAGACCATCGTAGGGAATCTGCAATTGGTAACCTTGGTAAGGTTGTTGGACAAAACCAATATAAGGTGGTTGTTGATAACCAGATTGGAATTGTGGTTGTCCATAACCTGCAAATCCTTGTTGCCCAGGTCCTTGGTAAGCTTGATATTGACCAAAACCAAGTTGAGCTTATGAACCAAGTCCAAACTGAGGTTGGAACTGTTGGAATTAGGGTGTTGGAATTGTGGCAACCATGGTTGTTGAGACAATTGTTGTTGCCCAATAATGAAAGACTGACCTGACTATGAATCAAATATACTAGTGTAAACCTGAGTCAATCCAAATAAAGGTATACTAACCTGAGGTTGTTGCTGGGCTCCAGAAACAAGTGGTTGTTGTAAAACAACTTGAGAAAATTGAACCTCTTGACTTGAAACTTATGGTTGCAAGGAATAAGGATCAGTTTGTACCGGTTGAGATCCAACAGTTTGAGCTTGTGACTGTGGCACAGTAATAACAACAGGCATAGTAGGGATATTTGACACAGTTTGCATTGGTTGTGTTGGATACACAAGCCTTGGTTGAGTTGGCATTACTAATTTCCATTGACAAACTCTGATTCCAGGTTAACTTGAATATTGTGGGAAATTACCATATGATTGTCCCCCGAAATAAGGAGGATACGATGAATAAGCATATTGTTCTCCATATGGTGGCAATCCAGTATTTAAAGGATACACAGGTCTTTGATGACTAGATTTCCCAGCGTGATAATGATGTGTAGGATCAAACTATTGAGTTCCCATTTGAGAAAAACTAGGTAGAATTCCGGTTGAGGAAATGGGTGATGACCATGGTGTAGAAGCAACCCCTGAGTGGGTTCCAAACAATGATTGGTAACCAACCGAGACAGGCGATTCACCATACAAGTGCGACTCAGGTGAGGTAGAAAACATCGAAGGAGTTACAATAGAAGATTCTACTGTAGCTGCAGCAAATGATATAGTTTGGGATGTTAACAGTTGTTCAACCATAGTTAACTAGCCCAAAAATTGTCCCAAAGATTCGACAGGAACTTGCAAGGAAGCAGGATCAGATGAAGCAGAGGAATCACTTGAGTAGTAGGATAAAGATTAAGCCAAATTCCAAAGTGAAATAGGGTTCTAGGTTCTGAATAATCTACTATTTGCTCCTCTATGGAAGTCAAATCTGGTGGAAGAGGTTGACCGTTAGGTCTGTAAAAGATTTCTGGTGTTGATGAAAGTATAGTTTCAACAGTGACTGATGTCGGAGGGGTAACAACTTCTGAATGTTGAAATTCAAAGTCCAGATGTTCAGGTAAATGAACAATAGTTTCAAAGGGAGGTTCCTGAACAACTTCAGGTTCAGATGTAACTTCTATTTCAACTAGGATAGATTTTGGACCAACTCCTGGTTGAGTTGTTTCAAGTTCAGAAACAATTTTTGGTTAAACAATTTTTTGTTGAAAAATTTCAAGTTGAATATCAACTTTTTGTTGGACAACATCAATTACTGTTACACTAGGATTAGTGCTAATGTCCTTAGGTAACATGAAACTTGTTCTTTAAGAACGTATGTACCAGAAATAATTGGAGTAATTGGAGTCTCTGTAGTTACTGAAACAAATGTTTTAGGTAAGCCAAATGAAGAACTAGGAGTTCTTGATGTACTAGACTCAGTTAAACGAGATCGCTTTGTTCGAATTAGTGTCGCTTCAGGAGGCAAAGGTGGTTGGCTCGCTATTCTCCATGAACGATGGGGTTTGGGTTGATTTTCCTCCATGATTACTGATTAAATTTACCAACTTAAAATCAACTAAGCAATAAGGGTGTTATTCATGGTCAATTAATTTTTACGACACTAGAACACAACTTTTCTTTTTTAGTTCTAAAGAGTCGAGAAAAAACAAAACATGACTCTAGTCGCCTTGGATTTTTAATGAGCCTGAAAGGACAAGTGCTCAAATGATCCTTTTACTTTTAAAGAGTTGAAAAGGAATTAAAGTGACTACTCTGGAGATTCTAGACAAGAGGGTTTACCAGACAAATCACAAAACTCCAATATACATCTTGGTGATAAATGAAAGACAAATTACCAAGGACTTTATGTACGGCATCCAATCTTCCTGAATGTTGTGTTCAGTGTGTTGTGATCAATAAGGCGACAGACTCAGCTTCCTAGGGATAAAGGATTTCAACCTATTGGGGTCTCCCACTATATACTCGATGGTATAGGGAGCACAAGTCCATTCTAGCACTTATTGGATCAAAGAGGAGGAATCACCCAACCTTAAGTGAAAACGATAGCCACTAGGTTTAAAGATGTTGGAACACGTCTCTAGCGTAGACCTCTAGATGTTTTTCGTTAAGTTCCATAGCATCGTTAGATTAATTGATGTTTATTTTAAGTTGATCTTGCTTAAAATTTGCCTTTGGAGGTTCACCGTGAGATGTGTTCTGAAATTCCTAAGAATGCAACTAGAATGATAAGCACTCTTTCTACTTAATTTCAACAATGAAAATCCTAGCTATGAGGGATAGAGCATAGAAGTACTTTTTGAACAAACAACAAAGAGCACAAACTAATGAAATTCCCTAAACCATTCCTTTTGAACACACAAACTCAAGCTCTAAAATGCAAATTGCATATATTTCTTTTCAGTTTCTCTTAATGTGAATGATGCAATAAGAAAAACTAATGCACAAAGGATTCAAAACTCTTTTCACAAAAAATGATGATTTATGATAATTTATTTTAAAAGGGAAAGGAAGATTATACGACACTTTCGATTTTGAAGAAATGAATATTTTCAACACTTTAAATGAAAATACAAATCAACTGCACAAATAAATCAATCGATTATTTATGAAGGAATGTTTTACGACACTGAAGTTTTTCAAAGAAAATGACGATTTTACAACGCTTTTCTATCGACAAAAAAGTCGATCAAAAATACCTTTCGATAATGGATTGCAAATGATAAATCAAATACATAAAAAACATCCAACAATCCTAGTCTAAGTAGGGCCAAATCAAGGAGATGAAAAACTAATTTCAGAGACAGAACAACATTGACATTCAGTAACTAATTCAAATAGGAGAAAATTGGCAAAAACTTTCAGTTCCTAGATGTGAAACTAATCTTCAAGAGATCAACGCAGGCTACAGTTAAAGAGAGTGTTCTAAATCGCTTTGTACCTATGGTAGAAGTGCACTGTAGTGCAGGTAGAAATTATAAAAATTGCACTGATAACAGTGAGAAATTCTGAAGGCAATTTTGGCATAGTTTCAGCTCAATTTTTAATGAAAGAGGACTGAAATCAATAAATGACCACAAGTACAGTATGTAGAAATCTCTTAAGATGTTGATAAGCTACTAAGTTGGACAATCTGATCCCCAGCAGAGTCGCCAATTTATTTTGGGAATATTTAGTGTTCTTGGACAAACACCTAACCCTCTAGATCTAGTAGTAGGTCTAGAAACAATAGACAATGTAATATTAACCTTTCCTATAAACAACAGATAAAATAAGAGAACAAAGAACCTACTTGTAGCTTCTGCTTGTCTCTTATCTCCCTTGACCGATTTCGTTGCTCCTTCTTGTACTTAAATCGCTTGAGAAGTACCTGCACAATTACAGAAACAAAACCCCATCAAAGCATAAAGATCTATTGCTTATAAATAACATGGAATCTAAAACATGATATACATGTGGAAGCATTAACATATAACACAAGAATTAGGGAAAAACATATTGAAAACTTTATTGATAAGAGGAAAGATCACAACCCATATGAGTTCAATCCAGTGTCATCCTTCCAATTCAATCATTCATCAACCTCATGAAAAGCAAGACAGTCCAACACTATGACAATACTTGCACTCAATTATAATCTCATAGCACCAGCATCTCCTTACAACTCAATATTTTTCAGCCTAGATCTCTTAGATGAGTGATCTATTTATAGCTGAGTGAAGGAGGTTATGCCATCAATGGAGGTAATGAATGCCTTTCTAAATTTAGAAATCAGTTCCATGGAAGAAGGGATAGGGGATTGATGTTTCCTAATTCCCTTTCTCATCCAAATGTGAACTCAAAGGAGCAGGTGGCATTGAGAAACTTCTAGAGGCTTCCAATGGATAAGGAATCTTCAAACCCTCATGGAAATTTGCTCAAGCTCACTCAGTGTAGGCCAAAGAGGGACCAAGTGCGTTGCATAACACCCTGCCAATGCATGGTTTGCATTGCAGCGCACCCTAATGAAGGGCTACCTACACTGATCTTCTTAGAGGTGTTTTTTCGATGTTTTCAGCGATGGAACTTCTTTGGAAGTAAGGCATTCTGGTGACTAACTTCTTTAAGGCATGTAACAACTACACTAGGGGTTGATAGGCCCTAATAGTATGGGTCTATAATTTGGGGTTGATGTGCCCAAATGGATCTGTAATAGTGAAGCTCATGCACTGAGAACTGTGATAGATCCTTTGTCTCTTGGCCACAACAATGGAATCAAACCTTGCTGGCAAACTTCTCAAAAAATTCTCAACTATTCTCCTTTCCTCAAGGGTCTCACCATGAGACCTAATTTGAGTAACTAGTCCAATTACATGTGTAAAAAATGAGTCTACATTCTCAGACTCTTTCATACAAAGTGTTTCAAACTCTCCTTAGCATTTGTAGTGTTGTTGTCTTCACGTTTCCATGCCTTGGTAGGATGTCTAGATGGTGTCCCATGCTTGTTTGGACTTCGTTGCTGCTACAATATTTGGGAAAATATTTTCATGAACTACTTGGAAAATACAAAATAAGGATTTTTCATCCTTCTTCCTATTTTCCCTCAACATATCCATTTCTGCTTGAGACAAGGCACTGTATGCTGCTGAATCTGCTGGTTCTTGAAAACCATTCTCCACCAAATCCCAAATGTCTTGAGAAGAAAACGGGGCCTTCATTGTAATAGCCCAATAATCATAAATTTTCCCATTAAATTTAGGTATCTGAGGGTTATTTAGGCTTGTGCTTGATGTTTCCATTTCTGAGTGTAAAAAAACTTTCTACCTGCTGGTAAATATGCTCCAAAGGAAAAAAACAATCTTCCCTCAAAACAAATTTTTTTAACTGCTAGTAAAAGCACTTGCTTTTAAACTAAAAAAGCTTAACTCACTCTGAAACCATGTTAGAAATTTTATAGGGGAAGAGGAGAGGCATTTTCTTCAACCAATCAATTGCGACAAGAAAATATTCAGTTGTGGCAAGGAAATCACAACTGGACAGAGGCTTAAATAAAACATAGGAATTTACTCACGAAAAAACAGAGTAAAACAAATGTGGTTGCGGTAAATCTACTCATGAAAGTTTGAACCCATATCACAACAAACCAAACTTTGGATTATATTATAAAACATATGTAAATACATTCGCATGATAAATTGGAGGCTACTGCTCCAAGTAAAACAAAAATATCTTAATGCGATTTACGCTCCACCGGGTGTTTCAGAGTAACTCTTTATAAAACTCTGGAAATATTTGTTTTCACGTGGCCACCAGTAATTTCTCCACAATTTTCTCCTCACTACCTCACAGAATTACACCCTCTCTCTTGCTCAACCTTACAAATGACTTTTGCATTCATATTTATCACAACATACAACTTTGACTCATTAATACATGACATATCGGAACATTAATACACAGTATGGGAGATTTTACATAATAAATGATTTTCTGAACTTGTAGCTATTGTGGAGTGTATATAACAGTCCCAAAGTGAATTTTTTCCCATACGCATTTACCAACTCTTCATTAAGTTCTTTAACTATCTGATGTGTTGCAGAATGGTTAGCGTTGTACTTGTTCTCAGAACTTCAGTCCTTCAACCTGCAAACAAAATTGCAACCTACAAAACTCATCTGACATGTATGGTTGCTATCAATGTGTTTAACGTGGTGGTTGGGATTAATATTTCCAACAATCCCCCTTAATCATAACTGCCAGCATTGACAATTCCCAATTAGTCTCTAAGATATTAAAAAAAAAAAAAAAATTCACGTGCCAATGGCTTTGTCAAAAATATTAGCAAGTTGTTCCTGTGACTTGCAGTGCTATAACACAATTTCACCATTGTTAATTAATTCTCTAATAAAATGATATTTAGCATCAATGTGATTGGTCCTCTTCTAAAAAACATAATTCTTTGAAATTGCAATCGTGGAAGTGTTGTCGAAGAAAATAGTTGTCATTCCCTCTTAGTCATGGCGAAGATTCCTCAACATCCTTCTCATTCCAAACTGCTTAACGCACTACTGCAGTTGCAGTGACATATTCATCTTCTGCTGCTAACAATGACACTTTCGACTACTTCTTGGAAGCCCATGAAATTCCTCTACAACCTAAATGAAAAACATATCCTGACATGCCCTTTCTATCATCTGTACTTCTTGCCCAATCACTGTCAATATAACCAACCAACCTGAAATCATTTTTTGCGGCTTATAGAATACCATACTCCTTTGTCTCACTAACATACCTTAGAATCCTTTTGGCTGCTTTCCAATGTGTCTCCTTGGGTGTATCTATGAACCTCGACACCAAACTCACTGCATACATTATATCTAGCATAGTGGCAGTCAAATACATCAAGCTGCATATCATGCTTTTGTATAATGTCGGATTGACATTGCTACTACAATCCTCTTTTCTCAACGTCCTCCCCATGACAGTTGGAGTTGATGTGGGCTTGTTGTTCTGCATATTAAACCTTTATAAAATGTCTGTCACATACTTTGCTTGAGAAATAAAAATGCCATTTTCTATTTTCTTCACTTATATTCCCCAAAAATACCTTAACAACCCCAAGTCAGTCATTTCAAATTCACTCTTCATGACTTCTTTGAAATCAGTGATGAGAAAATCATCACTGCCTGTAAACGTCAAATCATCTACATATAAGACAACAATAAGAAGTTTACCATCACTCTGTTTGATGTGGAGAGTAGGCTTACCATCACATTTTTCGAAACCATTGTCCAACAAGTAAGCATCTATCCTATTATACCATGCATGCGGTGCTTGCTTCAGTCCATAAAGAGATTTCCTCAACCTATACACCTTATCTTCTTGGCCTTCTACTGCATAAGCAGGTGGTTGCACAACATACACTTCCTCTTTCAACACTCCATTCAACAAATTTGATTTTACGTCCATTTGATACACCTTCCATTTATTGTACAACAATCGCCAAAACTGTACTTATTGTCTCGGACATCGCGACCAGTGCAAAAATCTCTACATAATCTCTCCCAAGCTATTGCGTGTACCCTTTGACAACTAGCCTCACTTTATGCCTTTTAATCTTCCCCTCAATATTTCTCTTGGTCTTTTAGATCCATTTAACTCCAATGACATCTTTTCCTTGCAGAAGGTTCACTAAATCCCATGTGTCATTCTTTTCTATTGCTTCTATTTCTTCCTCCATTGCCACAACCCATTTTCTTCATTGACTGCATCCTCAAAATGGATTGGATCATCTACATGAAAAAAAAAATGCAAATAAGGAATTTAGACCAGCACTACTATCAACTTCATCATGATCATCAATATCATTTAAATATCTGAATTTTGGTCTTCTTGTGCTTGCTGAAGATGGGCTTGACATGTCACTTAATGTTGCACTTTGTGGCATGCTTGGAGAAGCACTTTCTTCAGTGCGTGACGCTGTCCTATTATTTTTTACCAATGTTACTTGTTTCCTACTTTGTTGCACTTGAATAGGAGTAGAGGGAGTTAGTATTTAGGAATTTCTTGTTGCTGTCAATTCCTCTTTGTCCTCATGTGGTATACATGCTTTCACATTGATTGTCTTCTCTAAACTTCCATCCCGTGCTTCCTCTTCTATACATTGCACATCTCTACTAATTATGACCTTCTTGGTTCATGGATTGTAGAGCTTGTATGCCTTGGATTCATCACTATATCCAACAAATATGCATTTCTCCCCCTTGTTGTCCAACTTCTTCCTCAACTCATCTGGGGCATGTGCATATGCCACACATCAAAGAATCTCATGTGAGTGACACTATGCTTTCTTCCACTCCATGCCTCTTCAGGAACTACATTCTTGACACTTTTGGTTGGACACCTTTTCACGATATATGTTGCACAAGAGAAAGCTTCAGCCCAATAATCATTTGGCAAATGATTTGCCTTCAACATACTCCTTGCCATTTCCATAATGATCCTATTCTTCCTTTCTACAAGACCATTTTGCTGAGGTGTATACATTGTCGTAAATTACTTGTGAATTCCATGCTCTCTACGGAATCGAATGAAGTCATTTGAGATGTATTCGCCACCTCTGTCAGTCCTAAAGACTTTGATGTAGTTTCCACTTTGCTTCTCAACAAGAGCCTTGTATTGACAAAAGAAATCAAACACTTCACTTTTATGTTTTAGGAAGTAGACCCATGTCCTCCTTGTATAATGATCTATGAAAGTCAAAAGATAGTGGCTACCACCAATTGATGGTGTCTGCATTGGTCCACATAAATATGAGTGGACAATCTCCTAAGGTGCCTTTTCCCTTACGAACTTTCCTGATGGAAATGTCTCTCTATGTTGCTTGCCCAAGATACATCCTTCACATAGGCTGTCTGGATTCTCTATAAGCAACAACCCCTTCACCATGTCTTTTCTATGCAACAAATTCAAACATGCAAAGTTGAGATGACCAAATCTCAAGTGTCATAACCAATTTTCATCTTTAACCTCTACTTGAAAGTTTAGTTATGTGACAATTGTATCTTTTCTTCCATCCTCTTGTGAGTTCATTGATAGTTGTGTTTTTGCACCTTATTACTTCAAATATGATCTTATATTTAGGGGAAACATTCAGTTGCTTTTCATCTGAACCTTTGCAATCAGTTGTCTGCTTGGAGGCCTATCCAAACTTGTTTACTCCTCATTTTTGAAAAGGACATTGTAGCCCTTTTGCATGAGCTATCAAATGCTTATGAGGTTATGCTTCAAACTAGGGACAAAGTAAACATCTGATATGTATTTCTTCTCCTCCTTCCTTGTTATGATATTAACTCTTCATTTTCCCATGACAAAGTCTTTGCTATTAGTCCCTAAGGTCACTTTAGATTTCACACTTTCATCTAGGTTGGAAAACATTTCTATGTTCCCTGACATGTGGTGGTCGCACCCTGAATCTAGATACCATACATCACTTTGTTTTTGTTGTGCTACATTACAAGCTAAAAACATGTTATCATGGTTCTGATTTTCCTTTGTGAAATTTACACTTGGTTTTTTACTAATGTCATATTTCGTATTTCTAAATTCGTTTGCATAATGACCATACTTACTACAATAATGACATTGAACTTGATATTTACCATACCTTTGACCTTGTTTTGATTTTGGCTTGGCGCTTTGACTTGGATTTTGATTGCTGCCCCTTCCACTTGAGCTTGAAGGGCTGATTCTTCCACCTTTGTGTGGGCTTCTTCCTCTTCCTTTAGCATATGATCTTCCTCTGCCTCTACCTTGAACAAATGAAACTTATGTGTTGAAGGCATGCTCCAATGAGGAGCTTGTTGCTCTATTTAGCCTATGTTCATGAGAAATTAGTGATGCATGAACACAGGGGATTCACTAAGTGAACCTCTGAAACATCACGTGCATTTGTGGCATATTAAAAAACACCCTTAATTTGACTACATATTGGAAAATTCCTCTAGAAATCACATTATTTAACCCCCTACCAATATGAACCCAATACAACTTCCCAATTTAAAAAACCCCTACTTTCACTAGATATAGTAGGTATCCATTTTTTCATTCACATTTTTTAGTCCCCCAATATGAACCCACGTGGTATGATATTGCTCCCTTAGTGAAGCCTCCATGTGCATGAAGTTCATCCACTTAGAACTATGAGAGATCTTTTGTCTCTTCTATGAACACAACAATGGCATCAAACCTTGTTGGTAGAATTCTCAAAACTTTCTCAAACTATTATCCTTTCCTCAAGGGTCTCACCATGATATCTGATTTGAGTAACCTGCCCAATTACATGTGTAAAAGATGAGTCTACATTCTCAGACTCTTTCATACAAAATGTTTCAAAGTCTCTCCTTAGCATTTGTAGCATTGTTGTCTTCACTTTAACATGCCTTGGTAGGCTGTTTGTAGGGTGTCCCATGCTTGCTTGAACTTTGTTGCTATTGCAATCCTTGGGAAAATACTTTCATGAACTTTCTGGAAAATATAGAACAAGGATTTTGCATCCTTCTTCCTGTTGTGCCTCAACAAATCCATTTTTGCTTGAGACAAGGCATTGTATGCTGTTGCATTTCCTGGTTCTTGAAAATCCTTCTTGACCAAATCCAAAATGTCTTAAGAAGAAAACATGGCCTTCATTGTAATAGCCCAATAATAATAATTTTTCGCTTTAAATTGAGGTATGTGAGGATCGGCAAGGTAATAACGACTGGACAAAGGCTTAAATAAAACATAGGAATTTACTCATGAAAAAAACAGTAAAACAGATGTGGTTGTGGTAAATCTACTCATGAAAGTTTAAAGCCATATTGCAACAAACCAAACTTTGGATTATATTATATAACATATGTAAATACAATGATAAATTGGAGGTTGCTACTCCAAGTAAAACAAAAAGATCTTAGTGCGAACGCTTCACTAGTGGTTGCAAAGTAACTCTCTATAAAACTTCGTAAAGATTTGTTTTCCCGCACCCACCAATATTTTCTTCTTGATTTTCTCCTCACTACCTCACAAACTTACAACCTCTCTCTCACTCAAACCTTGAAAATGCATTTTACATTCATATTTATCACAACATACAACTTTGACTCATTAATACATGACATATCAAAACATTAATACATAGTATGGGCAATTTTACATAATAAATGATTTTCTAAACTTGCACATGTTGTGGAGTGCAAATAACAGTTGTGGAGTGAATGTTTTCCAATATGTATTTACCAACTCTTCATTAAGTGTTTTAATTATCTGATGTGTTTTGGAATGGTGAAAGTTGTACTTCTGCTCAAAAATTCAGTCCTTCTGCTTGCAAACAAATTCACAACTTGCAAAATTCATATCACAAGTATGACTACTGTTAGTGTGTTTAACCCAGTAATTGGGTTTAATATTCCCAATAAAATATCCAACTATGTTTGTATGCTATTTCCACGATGGGATTTTTTCATCAAAACAATGGTGCCAATTACATACATTTGAACAACTATGTTTGTACATCATTTCAACAATGTGCACCTTTCATCAAAACAACTTTGGCCATTAGATTCAATTAACCAATGTTTGTACACTATTTCCACTACATTCAATTAACCAACGTTTGTACACTATTTCTAGCGTGTGTGCCTTTCATCAAAACAATGTTGGTAATTCCATACCATTGACCAAATATGTTTGTACATTATTTCCCCGATGTGTGTGCCTTTCATGAAAACAACATTGCCAATTACATACAATTGGCCAACTATGTTTGTACACTATTTCTACGATGTGTGTCTTTCATCTAAAGATTGTTAGCAATTACATTCAATTAACCAATTGTGTTTCACATGTTTATTTCACTTTTAATTAAATAATTTGGTGGTTGTGTTTCACATGTTTATTTCACTTTTAATTAAATAATTTGGTGGAAAATTCATACGACCATGTCATTCTCATTTTTATTCTCTTCTCTTTACTACATAGTTAAAGAAATCATTTACATAAATTAAATGGCTAATAAATGTTAATAGCTATAAAAAAAAAAAAATCATATTATTTTTAACATTAATATAAATATAAATAATGTGATATTTCATAAATTTTGAAATATTAATTTACAATATATCATGGTAATAAGAAATAATATTTTTGTAATTAATTTAATTCTAAAATTAGAAAACTTTTTTCTATAATAGTTGTAGCATTATTATATTAAAAGAAAATGAGTATTTATTATGTTGACATTGTTTTGGGGTTATCTTATCAATTTTTTTCACTATCTTCCTTTCCCTTTAGGGCCCTTATCCCCTATGCCATTAGGTCCTAAGCCTCCTTCTCATTCTCTAATGCTAGGATTATAGATCTCAATAAACCTTGCTTGGACCTCACACTTTTAGCAATCTATGATGCCCATATCCCTTACCTTGTCCAATACAGTAAAAGATTCTCCTTCTCCAAAATTCATGATAATTGAACATTTGGAGGCAGCCATTTAACAACAATGTCTAAAAGTTCAATTCTCATGACTTTTTTTGTTCTAGGTGGGTTTGTCATGAGAATTGAACTTTTAGAGGCGGTTGCTAAATCGTTGCCTCCAAATGTTCAATTCTCATTACTTTTAAGGGTGGGGTCGAAAAATGCCTCCCAAAGTTTATTTTTTATAACATTGTGGGAGGGGGTCGTTTCAAGAAACCACCATGAAAAATATATTTAGGGGTATCCATTTAAATTCTACCCCTCCCCCAATCAAAATTTAAAATTTTCACTAAATTTTGAGTCGGGGTGGGGTTTTTAAAAACCAACTATAGACCTTAAAAAAAAATAGAAGTAGTTTTGGAAAAACCACCACAATCCAAATTGACCCTAAAAGCCTTTTTGGTAGTAGCTAAATAATGGTTTTATGTAATTCTTTAATTAATTTTTTATTGTGGATATGTAGATGTCCATTGGTAATAAAAAATGATACCACTCGAGATCTAATATATTTATCTTCTTCACATGCATGCTTTTTTTATGAAGATATTTTGGATTCCAAAATAGATATTTATCATTCATCTTGATACAAGATTAAGACATATTGAATGATGCCTCAATTAATACAGGGAACAACAATAATGAACACCCAAATATAATTCAAGAATTAGAGAAAATATAACAAATTTACTATAATGATTATTTTCAAAATAAAGATGATTATCTAAGATGATGATGACAACATCCCTTTAGCAATATAGAGAAACATGGTTAAAGGTGTATCTTCACAAAATGATCAAATAGATGAGACAAGTCATCCTAATAATCAACAATTTCCAAAAAAAATGATCTTTTAAGCGAATGATATTTTAAAAGAAGACAATATATATCATATATGAAATGAAGATTAAATTAATAGGTATGGTAACATTGAAATTGAAGTTACTGGAATACAAACAAGAGAGCAGAATGCACCCGCTTAGCAAATTTCTATGTGTGGTGCATCTATTCTGCTTAGTCAGATTCGTTTTGACTGCCTAGTTAATGGTAATCATAAGCTTGGGGCATTTTTGTTCTAGTGGGAGTTCTATTTCTATTTGATCCCTTTGGTTTTTATCTCTCAGACCCTTCTATCTTGACATTGTTGGCATCTTCACTATGTACTCTATTCGTCTACTCTGTTCTTTTTGTAGGGCACTTATTTGTTATCACACGTCTAGTTTCTTTTGCTTGCACATAATCATCACATTTTATTTTGTTTCCTTGCCTCTTTATGGTAGAATTTGGTCCTAATTTCTGTAAAAATCTCTACCCTCCCTAGTTCTAGTTTTGGTTTTTAATTATTGGTTCATTGTAAGCACACAGACTCTGCCTGATGTAACCTCTTTCGTATTATTAATGGAAGATGTTGTTTTTCCTATGGGGAAAAAAGTGGGAGAAAGGATATATAACTATATTTCTAACAAAGAGAGTAGGGGAGCAATAGGTTTATACATCAGCCATCTAGCATTACAAGCCCCGCTTGATAAACATATTCTCCAAAGTCATCGTCAATGGGAGACACATTTATCGGCTTGAGAAAAAATAGCTGAGGGAATGAACCGCGCATTTTCATAGCTCTTCACTCAATGCCGGTATTGGTAATTATAAATCACTTCAGAAATGAAATGTTTTGAATTGATATTGATTAGTTTATTTAAATAGTAAAGAACATGATGATGGGAACATCGAATATAATTGAATTAAATATAGTGATGTGCGTTAAGTGTGAAGCCAAATTCACGTACGATTCTAGATCTTTCTACACCGCCAGTAGTTTCTAGAATCACATGCAGGATTCTACACCCTTCTTCTGCCTCCATAAATTTGTAATTTCTCTGGGAAAGGAAAGCAAGCCAAGGCCCAAGCCTATTATGTAATGCAAAGTGATCTCTGTTCTCCAGTGATTGTTTTATATTTTTTGTTGTTTCTGACTGAGTAATCTTGTTGCTTCTCGATTTGTATGTCTCTGAAATTATTCTTTGCTATTGTCATCTAAGTCTCTGAGTCTAAATCTGTTGTGTGTTATGTATGCTCTGATATAACAACTGGTATCAGAACTAGGGTCGAATATCCACTGTGCAAGTTGCTTAGTGCCATCGCCTTACTCTGGCAGCGTTCGTTAAAACGTTGGTTGTTACCCCTGGAGTTGTTGAAGGATCTGTCTAGAAAAAAGCCGAGGAATGTTGGAACTAAAACATAGTTTCTGCAAGAAAAACAAGGTTGTGGAGCTATGTTGAAATGTGTTGCTGGAGTTTGAAACATGGAGATCCGTATGTGTTGCTGGAGTTTGAAAAGTGGAGATCTGTGGAGATTGGAGTTGAAACGTGGTGTTCGTAAGTTTTTTTTTTACATCAAGCTTGCACGTATACGTCAAGTTTTTTCTCAAGCCAACATATGTATGTGCGAAATGTGAAAAGGTTAAAACATTATATATGAAAATATATAATTATATGTTGGAATTTTGAAAAGTATATTTTAAAAGAAGCAGGAATTTTGAAAAGGGTATTTTAAAAGGAGGAATGTCATTATGACTAAATTTTAAAGAGTAATAAATTAAAGTTTTATTTTTAAATGGAGTTTTTGTGTTTTGGGGCGTGAATTTGATTGAAAATGGAGACAACAGTTACAGATATCGATAAGTTGAGAGAGGCTAATTTTTCCCTATGGAAATCACAGATGGAGGATATAATGATTCTAAAGGATCAGTATTTGTCGATTGAGGGCACAATAAAGAAACCCTCATCGATGACAAATGAAAAGTGGAATAAGCTAGATAGAAAGACGATTGCAACAATCCACCAATATTTAGCAAAGAATGTTTATTTCAATGTGTCGAGAGAAAATATGGTTGAAGGATTATGGAAGAAGCTCCATGATCTATATGACAAGAACACGACATCAAACAAATTGTTCTTGATGAAGAAGCTTTATAATCTAAAAATTAAGGAGGGTGCTTCAGTTGCTGAGCACTTGAATGCATTTAATATTATTACTAATCAACTTGCCTCTGTTAAAATCATTTTAGATGATGAAATTAGAGCTATTTTGCTAATGTGTTCTATGCCAGAGAGCTGGGAAAATTTAATTGTAGTTATGAGTACTTCAACAACTACAGGGACGCTGAAGTTTGATGATGTCAGCAGTCGTTTAATAGATGAGGAGCTGCGATGCAAGTCAATTGCGGAAAACCAGGGAGGAGAGGCTCTAGCTCTAGTTTATCATGGTAGGAGAATGGATCGAGGTTGGTAAGGGCGATCAGGATCGAGAGGCTGATCAAAATCAAGGAGAGGCAGAATCATCTACTTTCATTGTGGCAAACCCAGGCACATGAAGAAAAAATGTTGATTCTGGAAGAAAGGACAAAAGGATCAAAGACCGTCTAGTACAAATCACAAGTCATCCAGCACAAATGAAGGTGAGACTATTGCTATAGCCACAAATGGTGATGTGTTGTTTACTGTTTCAGTAGAGGAGGCATGTGTATATACATCTAGTAGTAGCTTTGATTGGATCCTTGACTCTGGGGCATCTCACCATGTAACCCCATGCAAAGATAGTTTTGTTTCATATAATCCTCATGATTATGGTAGAGTGCATTTGGGGAATAATCATTTTTGCATTATTGTTGGAGTGGGAGATGTATAGATCAAGATGAAAGATGGACAAGATATATTTTTGAAACAGGTCAGGTATGTAGCAGAAATGTGCATGAGTTTAATCTCTATGGGATGACTGGTTGATGAAGGCTATTTGACAAGCTTTGGAAAAGGAGGCTGGAATTAGCAAAGGTGCATTTGTTGTGGCCAAAGGACCCAAGATAGGAACATTATACACATTGAAGAGACTGATAGGAAAATCAGATTTGGCTGCTATCACAAAAGAAGGAAATTCAGCAGATTTGTGGCATAACCGTTTAGGTCACATGAGTGAGAAGGGCTTAAAAATCCTTGTTGGTAAAAATTTATTGCTAGGTTTGAAATCCTACAATCTTGATCTTTGTGAGCATTGTATATATGGTAGATGAAGAAGGGTTTCATTCCTTAGAGGTGGTCATGACAGAAACAAAAAGGTGTTAGAATTGGTACACTCATATTTGTTTGGGCCTCTTAACATCAAATCATTAGGAGGAGCATCATATTTTGTAACATTTATAGATGATGCATCCAGGAAGGTTTGGGCATATCCTATGCAAAATAAAAGTGAAGTGTTTGGAATATTTCAAAAATTCCATGTTGTTGTTGAAAGAGAAACTAACAAATTACTGAAGTGTTTAAGAATAGATAATGGTGGAGAATATTGCTCAAATGCATTTAAGGAATATTGTAATAGGTTTGGCATAAAGCATGAGAAGATTGTTCCTGGTACTCCTCAATAGAATGGTGTCGTAGAAAGGATGAATCGCACCATTATGGAAAAGGTGCGAAGTATGTTGTCCAATTCTGGTTTCGAGAAGAATTTTTGGGCTGAAGCAATCAGGACCGCTTGCTACCTCATAAATAGATCTCCAACTATAGCCTTGGATGGCAGTATCCTTGAAAAAGTTTGGACTGGTAAGAATTTGAATTATTCTCACTTGAAAATATTTGGATGTGAAGCATTCGTACATATTCCCAAAGAAAATAGAACTAAGCTAGATGATACATCTATGAAATGCATATTTTTGGGATATGCGGATGAAGATTTGGTTATCGTCTATGGGATCCAGTCAAACATAAAATTATTAGAAGTAGGGATGTTATATTTAATGAGTCAGAAATGTTCAAGAGGACTGTAGGTGAGTTGGAGGTCAAGAAGGTTATTGACAGGTTTGAATAGCAGTAGGAAAACATACCACCAATCCAAGAAAATGAACAGCAAATTCAGGAGCATGAAGAACAACAAGTGGAAAATGATGAACAACAAGCAGGAGGAATCTTGCAGGAACCTTTACAGGAGATTCAACCTGATAATGCACCACCACAGTTGGTTCACAATTGTTCTTGGCCTCATAAGCCTTCACAAATGTATCCTCCTTCAAACTATATTTTGTTGACTAATGAAGGTGAGCCTAATTGTTTTCAAGAACCTTGTAAAGTTGAGCACAATAAATAATGGAAGAAAGCAATGGAAGAAGAAATGAACTCTTTGTAGGAAAATAAAACTTGGGAGTTGGTAAACCTCCCAAAAGGAAGAAAGGTTCTACAAAACAAATGGGTGTACAGGATTAAGCATGAAGGTGACGAAAAGAAGGAGAGGTGTAAAGCAAGACTAGCGGTGAAAGGTTTTGCCCAGAAAGAAGGTATCAACTTCACTGCAAGTTTCTCACCTATTGTTAAAATGTCATCCATTAGAGCCATTCTTGGTCTTGTTGCTACTTTAGACCTAGAATGTGAACAGTTAGATGTCAAAACTGCATTCCTTCTTGGTGAATTGGAGGAAGAAATTTATATGGAGCAGCCAGAAGGCTTCATAGAAAAAGGAAAAGAAGGCCTTGTTAGTAGGTTGAAGAAGAGTCTATATGGGTTGAAATAGACACCTCGACAATGGTACAAGAAATTTGATTCATTCATGTTGGAACATGCTTTTCAGAGGTTGGAAGCTAACCATTGTATCTATATCAAGAGGTATGATCAAGGAAAGTATATCATATTATTGTTATATGTGGATGACATGTTGATTGTTGGGCATGGTAAGAATAAGATCAATAGGTTGAAGAAAGTTTTGGGTAGCAAATTTGCAATGAAGGATTTGGGACCAGCACAAAAGATATTGGGCATGCAGATTATGCGTGACAGGAAAAACAAAAGGTTGTGGCTGTCACAAGAAAAATATATCAAGAAGGTGCTTGACAAGTTTAATATAAAGGATTCCAAGCCAGTTGGTACACCCCTTGTAGCCCACTTCAAGCTGAGTACTGAATTATGTCCTAGTGATGAAAAGGAAAAAGAAGAGATGAGAAATATTCCTTATGCTTTAGCAGTTGGTAGTTGGATGTATGCCATGGTATGCACATGACCAGACATTGCAGATTCAGTTGGAGTAGTGAGTAGGTTCCTTGCCAATCCAGGAAAACAACATTGGCAAGTAGTAAAATGGATTTTGAGGTATCTCAAGGGTACTAGTCATTATTGTTTATGTTTTGGTCATGATGAGATTATGCTTGAAGGATTTACAGATGTGGATATGGCTAGAGATATGGATACCAGAAAGTCCACTATAGGTTATTTGTATACATTTTCAAGTGCAACAATATCTTGGGTGTCAAGGCTACGAAGAATAGTAGCCCTCTCTACAACAGAAGCATAGTACATAGTTGCAACAGAAGCTTGTAAAAAGATGCTGTGGATGTAGTGATTCCTAGGAGAGATAGGAATAAAGAAGGACAAGTATGTGTTATATTGTGATAGTTAGAGTGCCATTCACTTGGCAAAAAGCCCAACAATTCATTCAAAAACCAAGCACATTGACTTAAGGTACCATTGGATCCGACATGTGTTGGAGGAAGAACAATTATCCTTGGAAAAGATCCATACAGATAGGAACCCTGCTGATATGCTCACTAAGATTCTACCACGAAATAAACGTGACTTATATAGACGCATGGTAGGACTCGGTGTGACTTGATTTATGACTCATATTTGGCTTCAAGTGGGAGAACGTTAAGTGTGAAGCCAAATTCACGCAGGATTCTAGATCCTTCTAGATCAGATCTTTCTATATCTCCAGGATTCTAGATATTTCTACATCGCCAGTAGTTTCTAGAATCACATGCAGGATTCTAGATCCTTATTCTACCTCCATAAATTTGTAATTTCTCTAGCCAAGGAAAGCAAGCCAAGGACCAAGCCTGTTATGTAATTCAAAGTGATCACTGTTCTCCAGTGATTGTTTTATCTATTATGTTGTTTCTAACTGAGTAATCTTGTTGTTTCTCCATTTGTCTGTCTCTGAAATTATTCTTTGCTATTGTCGTCTAAGTCTCTGAGTATAAATCTGTTGTGTGTTATGTATGCTCTGATCTAACATTGTGAGTGATTCTTTTTAATAAATTTAACTTTGTATTATGAATTAAAAAATCATTACAGGTTTATAATTTCTGATATATCATGTTAAATCACATGAGAGTATAAAAATAAGTTATTACATGAAATGATATATAAGTATAAAAATAAGTTTGAAATGATAAAAATTAGTTAGTGTATTATAATATTTATCTAAATAATTGGTTTTCAAATTATTTGTAACTTTGGAAATTAATGTATAGTAATGACTATTATTAAGAATTTAGTTTGAGTTTCTTTTTTAAAAATTAAAATATTAAAATAGAGAGAATAATTAATTATTGGGGAGTTTATGTAAATAAGTGCATACAATTGTTTGTATTTTTTAGTGTTATGAGATATTGTACTTGTGAATTTCATGGTTACAACTAAAATTTCTAAATTTGTGAGTTTCATGGATATAACTAAAACTTTATTATCTAGTTTGTTAATCCTATGCTACAGAGCATCAATTCTGTGAACTAGGAACTTGTCTATTATACTTTTTATTTTCCAATATAAATCCATGGTTTGCATATATTGGGATATTTTAGAATGGGTGTTTCATATAGTAGGGATTCACGGCCTAGCATCATCCTTAACATCCATATAATATATAAACATGCATTCCACCCAGGCTTCTCATTTTTTGCATCCATTTATCCTCAAGCCATGCCATAGGTGTGCTCTATACATCTGCTAGTAGAGGCCTTTGTGTTGGAATCAACATGTGTAAAAGGGAGAAAGTTTCTCCTATTGCGACCTTAGCTGTGTAAAAGTGAGAAAGTTTCTCCTAGTGGAGCCCTAGCTAAAGAGAATGAGGCCATGATGAGGCATGATGAAAGACAAACTAAGGAAAGAGGGAGGAGGGACAATACTACTCGACAAATAAAGTAGGGACCAACTAGTATTCATAAATTTGAGATGTTGAAGGGGTACAAAGGGGTTAGAAATATTTCATAGAGAGAAAGATAGGGAATGACCAAAAACTAGCAAACGAGGCACTCAAGGATTGTTAATGGGACAAGGCAGATAGACCAAAAGAGAGTGGAATATCCACCAAGGCTAGCAACTTGAGGCACACAAAGGAGACTACATAAGATGAATGAAATAGGTATTGCGCATAGAATAGGGGAGGGTTAAAGAAAGAGTCATAAGAAAAATAAAAGGTGGCAGAGGGGAGAAGAACTAAGAGGCAAAAATTCTTGCAAATGAAAATGAAATGATTAAAACAACAATAAAGTCAACTCAAATCTAGAAACCATACACAATGAAATATTTGTTGAGAAGGTCTAATAATGATTGTAATATTAAACTTTCACATATGTCACGAGTAGCTTGAATATATCACCCTAAATGTGGCACTGAGTACGAACCAATAGCAATGGATTTCCATAATAGAGTAAAATCATGGGCCAATAGCAATGTATTTCCATAATAGAGTAAAATCATGGGGCCAATAGCAATGTATTTCCATAATAGAGTAAAATCATGGGAATGAGCAAATAGAGGATGAAATGATGACGATGATGGTCTCTCCCATAGCTTATCTTAAGAAACAATGTCGAAATTTTTTCTAAAGTCTACAAAAAAACAAAAGAAATTGGCTTTACATATTATTTTATATACATAAAATTTAAAAAACATAATATCTATAAATAATGAATAATATTATATGATGATGATTATTAAGATGAAATATGTTTATTAAACCTAAAAGAAATAAGAAACTATAAGAATTTTATTTTTGTATTCTAAAATCAACAAAACTTTACTCACTTGAAATCAACTTAATTTCTTATATTCTAAAATCAACAAAACTTTACTCACTTGAAATCAACTTAATTTAAATATAAACTTATTGAGATAAAAGAAAAATGATTTTCAATTCAAATTATTTATATAAAAAATTAATAAAGTAATGAAATGTATTCCTTATTAACTTTAATTTAAAAAATTTTATTTCTTTTATCTAATTTTAATATTTAAAAAATAATTTATTTAACATGAAGTTTTAAACTACATATTTAAAATCCAATTAAGGAAACTTGTGAGTATCACGCTTTTAACAACGTACTAAGTTAGATATGAGCAGGATTAAGGAAAGGGAAATGGTAGCAGGATTAAGAAAAGGGAAATGGTAAAGGACGGAGCAAGTGTTTAATTCCAATACCATATTTAATAAAATTTCGAAGAAAACCTTTTTTTAGCAGTCGTAGTAGCGTTATTAATTTCTTTTCAAGACAAGAATAAATTAATCTTTATTTTAAAATTTTGTATTTAAAATATTTTTTTTTTTAATTTTAAAGTAAATTAACATTATTTATTATCATACTAATTATTATTTATCATGATATATAAAATATGAATTGTAAATATAAATTTGATTTAATTTCAATATTGTTATAAATATAACATATATAGACAATAAAGTTAATATATAAACAATAAGTTTTATCTCGGTAAATATTGAATTTTTTAAATAATATGTTTTAATTTTTATTTATGGATTTCATCCACCATTTTATATTTTTGGTATTTAATTAACTAATTATATTATTTAAAGTTATTAAATTCATATTTATTGGTTAATATTTTAATTTTAAAATTTATTAATTATCATAATTTTATATTTTTAGTAATAATTGTTTTTTATTCTCTGATGGGGTGTAATGATACATGGAACTAGGTCTTGGGTAAAGTGTTCACTATCCTCAGAGTTCGTAATAGCTTATTCATCATTGGAGGATATGGCAAGAGCCTTGCATGCAGTCATACAAATGGCTGAGGGTTTATGTATGGGTTTTGATGGCTGGCCAACTCATTTGCATAGAGAGGGAAGGAACTGAGGAAACTTCCACAACCTCCTGGAGTAAATTTTCCATGAAGGTGGCATGTGCGAAGGAAGAGCTCAACATAGGCAATGAGGGGCAAGGATCCTTGCCCATGACTCGAAGACAACTTATTTTAATGCAGTTTTACCTGAAACACATTAGGAAATCTGCGAACTCGAGAATAAAGCACAAGAGGAAAGGAAATCCCTTTCGGATTCCAATAAATTAGAGGATATGTCAGTTTGGGTGTCATAACCTAGGCACACTAGGGGCCGGAGAGAAAAATATTTAAAATTAGTAGCTCTTCATTAAAAAATGAAGACTTAGTTGGGCTTGGTATTAAGAGATAAGAAAGTGGAGAAATACAATAGCTTCACCACTCTAGAGGGTGTTAAGAGGATGCTTAGGAATCAATAGTTCCGTTTGGATAGAATTTATGCTCTTCTGGCGCATCTGGAAAGCCATAGAGCCTATGAATTAGATGTTGTGTACTTGATGAATCCTCCTGGATCAGATAATGATCAGTGAGAATGGGTGGTGGGTGGTGTAATTTGCGGTTTTGCTGATGCTTCTAGTTTTTTCGTCTACAAGTTTCTTGATGGCCTCTTGATATTTGGAAAATGACGAAATAATTTGGCCACGACCTTGTGTTTTTTTGCAGTGCTTTTGGAACATTTAATTAGACTTTGGTTTTCTCATTCACATATTTTGTTATATGTTAATGCTGGTATGAGGCATACATGATTCTTTGTAGAAGGAAATGGTGTTTGAGGGATATCTTTGTTGGGTTCTCATCATGTTTGTTGATTGTCAATGGATTAGTGTTTGGTAGGGTGGCACCCTATCATTATCTGAGTGACTAGTGGCACTCTAGGCATGGTTTAATTTCTATTTCTTATGATTTCCTAGAGGAATGCTTAAGTGGGCATTAGATCTAGACATCCCTCTGTGGACAATTGCATCTGTATCTATGTCTGGAATGTATGGGGATGTAGCAAGGCTATATTTGGCCTTGATATACATGTATTTTTTCTAAAGAGTAATTTTTTTGTCTAAATGATAGAGGAAATGCATTGAGAGGTTTTTCACCCTCTTTGTGCAATCTGATATCCATGTAAATAAGTTTCTTTAAGTAATACAAAGTTTTTAAATAAAAAAATAAAAAAAATGTCTCGTTATATTAAATATTTGTCGAGAGGTTCTTTACAACCCATTATGTTGTAAAACTTTATGTAATGTATTACGTAATGTTATGTTGACTTGGTAAAAAATAATAATTAGTTATAAGTTTTGAGTTAGTCATTTGATAAGTTTACCTATGGTAGTTTATAAGCAGATGGTATTTCATATCGTATGACATTTGTTATGATGAATCTTATTTAAAGGCTTAAGAAAATGCTTTATGGAATGAAAAAGTACTAGCTTAGATTGACCTTATCTATGAACTAGATCCTTGTAGAAAGTTGGTAAATATGGATATGGATTTAAGATGTATCTAGGCTA
>APFE031712383.1:37636-68680 GCA_000404065.3 Pinus taeda
TTTATGAGTAATTATATTTTTTCACTATCTATTTTCATATTTATATTTTATTTTATAGGAGAATAGGATTTTATAATCTAAGATGAAGAATTATAAAATTAGTGTCTCTATACATACATATATTTATTTAAATTTAATTGAAATAATGAAAACTAAAATAATTAAGGAAATGTGTCATGTAATGCAAAAGTGCTAGCTTAGACCCATCTTAACTCTGAGCTTGATCCTTTTAGAATGTTGGTAGATGAAGAATTATAAAATTGGTGTCTCTATATATTCACATATTTATTTGAATTTAATTGAAATAATGAAAATTAAAATAATTAAGGAAATGTGTTATGGAATGCAAAAGTACTAGCTTAGATCCATCTTAACTCTGAGCTTGATCCTTTTATAATGTTGGTAGATCTAGATTTGAATTCAAGATGGATCTAACCTGGTAGTATATAAATTTCTAATTTATCTTAAAACTTCATGTATAATAAGAATTTTATTTTTTCACTATCTATTTTCATATTTATATTTTCCTATGTAGGAGAAGAGGATCTTATAATGTAGGATGAAGAATTATAAAATTAGAGTCTCTATATACACCCATATCTATTTAAATTTAATTAATATAACGGTAATCAACAATTTATACATATATAATTATAGAAAACATTTTTTGTAGTCCACTATGAAGACAATGTGTGATTTCATCGGTTGTGGATTTGACATGTCCCTTTTAAATATAAATATATATTCTTTTAAATAGAAACAATGTTGGCTTAATAAAAAACAAAAAACCAAAAAAAAATAGATGTTTATTTAGTTTTAATTAAAATTATTATTAAATATTAATAATCTCAACCTCACTATGGTCTCTAGAGTTGTTGATAGTACAACCCAATGTGGTAAAAATAATTCACTAGTTTTCAATGATAAATAAAATATTTGGAAGTCCACGTGATGTAATAAAGTAAATAGATAAAAATAAAATATAGTAATAATTATTAGTAAGACGATTTAGCTTGGAATTGCTTTTTAAAAACAAAAAAATATTAAAATAAAGAGAATAATTAACTATTGGGGAGTCCATGTAAATATGAGCACAAAATTGCTCGTTTTTTTCAATGCTATGAGATTCCATGTCTGTGAATTTCTTGGCTACAACTGAAACTTTACCATCAATTTTGTTAACCTTCTGCTACAAAATGTGAATGTAAAATAGAATCTCCTCATGGGCATCAATTTTATGAAACAAGAACTTATCTATTATAGTTTTTATTATTCAATATAAATCCATTGTTTGCATATATTGGGTTCTTTTGGAATGGGCATTTTCTATAGTAGGGCTTCACTTCCTATCATCATCCTCTAGCTCTATATAATATATAACCATGTATTCTAGTCGGGCTTTTCATTTTTTTGCATCCATTTCTCCTTTAGCCAATCTAGAGGTGTGCTATATACATTTGCTAGTATAGGCCTTTGTGTTGGAATTAACATGTGTAGAAGGGAGAAAGTTTCTCCTCTTGGGACCCTAGTTGTGTAAAGTGAGATTTTTTCTCCCATTTGGACCCTATTTAGAGAGAATGAGGCCATGATGAGGTACAATCAAGAAAACGACATGGAAAGAGGGAGGGCAGACAATGCTACTCGACAAAGAAAGTATGGGACCAACCAATCTTTAGAAGTTTGATATGCTCAAGCAACACAAAGGGGTTAGAAATATTTGATAGAGATAAAGATAGGAAATCACCAAAAACTAGTAAACATGGGAACTTGATGCAGGAGCATCCAGCTAAATGCATGGTGACCGGGTGTTGGTCTCAGCCAAGAACGTCAGGTTCAAAAACTTTTAATTTCATTTACGTTTGATGAATAAAACAGTGTCTAGGAATTATTTTGCTTTATTATTAATTAGTTAAGAAACATTAGAAACAATACACTTAGGGTAGTGTCACAACAGTTGCATTGTTTTGTCATTTTCTTAGTCCATCTTACAGGTGTCTATCCATAAACAAAATTTGTAATATTGTAACTCCTACCATACTTTTGTAACTCCTACAATACAAGAAAACCCAACAAGATTATCAACTATGTAACTACAAGGGGTAACTGTATGGTAACCAAGAACAGTTTGAGTAACTGTTCCAACACAATATAAAAATCAATGTAATACAATCATGGAGGGTTCAGCACATGAGAATAGAAATACAATACAGAGAATAATTTCTTTCGTCTGAAACATTCGAGTCCATCTATAGCAGCTCTTTGTAATATTCATTTACTTTTCCCTTAATCATTGAGTAAGCTAAACTAAGCAAATATTCTGCATTCAATACTTTTCATTTATTTACTTTCCTAAAGAACAAAACATAGACAGATAAATTGCACAAGTATTTCCAGCACAAAGACTAGCAGCAAACATATAGAGTTCATGAACGAAGGCCAAGCACATTACGAATAGTTATACCAAGAACGAGAATGCAAACGCTGAGCAACAATCCTAGGACAGAGGTAATGAAGTATAACCAAATTCACTACTAATTCTTTTAATTTCCAACAAACAAAGATATTTGTATACATATAACAGTCTAGGGATACCCATTCGAATGGAAGAAGAGCAATACGAACCAACAGAACCCTAAGGGCGAGGGTTTTGGTCGAGCACCCTCTAAAAAAGTGATTTACAATTACAAAATTTCCAGAATACAAACAAGGGTTTGTACAAGACTAACCCAGGTCGCATAACGACAACAGAGAAGTTCAAGTGGATGAGGACTGGGACTCTGCCTAGCAAACCGACAAAGACCAACTAGTAAAAACAAATTGATAACAGTAAGAGAGCCTATCGGGATAAAGTCGTAGCGCTTTCATCAACCACGCCAAAGAACGAACCCCCACCTACACAAACAAAACAAGGAAACACTGTTAGCCAAATGTCAACAGAGTAAAAGGCGAGAAGCAAATGAAGAGTAAGGAACTAAATGTACAGTGAACAAATTGTTTACCTGGAGATTAGTCGCATGGGAAGAATGCAAACCCACTGAGTCATAATCCACGGTGACACCCTGAGACCAAGGAGAAGTCTTCATTAGAACCAGAGAAAGACAAAGAGGGAAAACGAATCATGGAGAGACAACATACCTGAAGAGAATTACAAAGCAGAGGAGGCCACCACAATTGTGACCTGTATCATGCAACACGGGCAACCCATTAATCAAATTTAACAACTAGAAGGACCTCAATAAAATGAGAGCAGCGAAGCAGAGACAAGTTTAGCAACCGAATAGAAAAATACAGTAGCCATTCTCTTACATAGAGGAGCAGAACTATCACACTGCGCCCAAGGAACTGAGCAACGAAGCCACCAGAACAAATGAAGGTGCCACGCCAACAAGCAGCATAACCCATACCTAGGTACACGCAGAGCCTGTCACTCACCTCCACACATTTGCAACACAAACCCTCACTTCCAGACCAAACCCTCAGTGCATCAAAGTTGTAATAACAAAAATGAATAAATGACATAGAAGGCAGGGTTTTGGCGTAAACCAAAGAGCAGGAAATGGTAATCGAGGCAAGTACAGCCAACACAGCAGAATTAAATTCCGACATAAATGCCATCCAACGCAATCTAGAACCATCCTATGATTGACCCCTAATCCCAAGTGTTAAGCCCCAAATCATTCCTTAATCATTTAATTTTTGATTAGCACAGTCTTGTATTATTGTCAAACATTATAGTGTGGAATTGCGGGATGGTCCCATCATAGTGGTATTAGAGAAGGATTTAGAGTTTTTCTGAGAGATGGAAGTTGGAAGACAAGGACATGGAAGAGGTTCTCAGAGAGCAACAGATGAAGGAATGTGAGAGGAAATCAGGATCCTTACTACCCGTTTGGTGGCAGTTGAAGCGAGAAGGAGAAGGGATCTAGAGGTAGGAGATGATAGCGAAGAAGAAGCTGTAGTGACAACAGATGGATTGGATGAAGAAGGGCTGAAAATGAGACTGTTGAGGTTGGTCCTATTGGCGAGTAGAAAACCTAAACCAAAAATCCCAAACTATGATGGCAGCTTGTCCACAGAGGTTCTGTTGGACTGGATCAGGGAACTGGATAAACATTTCGAGTGTGAAGAGGTCAGTGAAGATTGGAACGTTAAGTTCGCTACAACAAAGCTAAAGGGACACGCAGCCCTGTGGTGGGATAGTGTCCAAACAAAGAGAAGGAGGATGAACAAGTTGCCAATAAAGAAATGGTCAAGGATGGTGGCCAAGTTGAAAGGTAGATTTCTATGCAAGGATTACCAGATTGCACTACATCGGCAAGTGCAAAATTTGAAGCAGAAAGGGATGATAGTAAGAAAGTACATTGAAGAATTCTACCAGGTAAATTTAAGATCTGGTTATATGGAGGACATCTTGGAGAAAACAACAAGGTATGTAAATGGTTTAAGGTTAGAAATATTAGATGAAGTCAGCATTCTTTCCCAAAAAAACATAAAAGAAGCATATCAAAGTGTTATGAAAGCATAGGAGAAGATCGATAGAAAACAAAATGCTAGGAGAGGACAGGGAACCAACAAAGGAAGAGGACAGTCTTATGGCAGAGGGAAAACTGTCAGCAATAGCGAAGAAGGAAGCAGTTCCAAAGCTTCTGGGACAGCAGAAAATGGTGACAAAATGAGAGGTGGCAGGCCTTATCAGCGAGGAAGAGGAAATGGATGAGACAGAGGAGCTAATTATCAATGTTACAGGTGCCATAAGTGGGGGCACAGATCTTTTGAGTGTCCTGAGGTCGAACAAGCTAGACAAAGGGGTGTGTATGTCGCATAGCTAGAGGAAGTAAAGGAACCTCCCCAAGAAGTAGAAAATGTGCCGGAAACAGGGGACGCCTTAGTTTTGAACAAGGTGTTGCTCAAACCAGCCAAAGAAACAGCTAAACAAACTCAAAGGAAAGCCTTGTTTTGGACAGTTTGTAAGTCACATGGTAAATGTTGTAAGATGATTATCGATAGTGGGAGCACAGATAATATGGTTGCCATGGAGATGGCAGAGAAGTTTGGGTTGAAGCGGTTGAAGCACCCCACTCCTTACAAGGTATCATGGCTGCAAAAAGGCCATCAGCTGTTAGTGGATGATCAATGCGAAGTGGAGTTCCATATCGACAAATATAAGGATAAGGTCATTTTTGATATAATGCCGATGGATTTATGTCATATACTGCTAGGAAGGCCATGGTAGTATGATAGGAAGGTAGTAGATGACGGGAAGACAAACTGTTATAAGTTTGTCAAAGATGGGATCAAGCACATGCTTGTGCCCATCAAGGAAGAAGAGACAGTGGAAACAAGTGCGATGAGAGTGTTACTAATGGGCGGAAAACAGTTTTTGAAGTAGATTGAAGACAGTGAAGTAAGCTATGTTGTTGTAAGAAGAGCGAAGATGATGTTGCTACACACAGAGGTGTCAGATTTGCCTGCAGAAATTCAGTAGATGCTGCAGGAATTCAACCATATAGTAGTGGATGACTTACCAGATAAATTGCCTCCCAAGAGAAGTATAAGTCATCATATTGACTTTATACCTGGAGCAATTCTACCGAATAAGGCAGCGTATCGGATAAGCCCCAAAGACAATGAGGAAATAAGAAAACAGGTGCAGGAATTGCTAGATAAAGGGCTGATAAGGGAGAGTTTGAGCCCCTATGCAGTTCCAAGAGTTCTCGCTCCTAAGAAATGAGGAGAATGGTGAATGTGCACAGATTCGAGGGCCATCAACAAGATTAGCATCCGGTACAGATTTCCACTGCCACAGATGGACGACATGATGGACCCTGAGCCGGGTAGCATATTTTTCAAAGATTGATTTAAAGAGTGGGTATCATCAGATTCAAATCCGAGAAGGGGATGAGTGGAAGACAACCTTCAAAACTAATGAAGGACTGTATGAGTGGCTGGTAATGTCATTCAGACCAAGAAAATGCACCCAGTACCTTTATGCGATTGATGAATGAAATGTTGAAAGAATTCATTGGGAAGTTTGTAATAGTGTACCTGGATGATATATTAATTTTTAGCAAGACGAGGGAGGAACACTTTCAACATGTTCGCAAAGTGCTGGAACAATTGTAGTAGAATAAGCTGCTAATAAGTCTGAAAAAAATGTACTTTTCTACAAAAAGAATCGGTTTATCTAGGTTTCATGATTGGAGAAAATGAGTTGAAGATGGACCCAGAGAAGATTGCAACAATTGTCAACTGGTCATCCCCAAAAAGTATGTTTGAGGTATGTAGTTTTCATGGGCTGGTAAGTTTTTACTGAAAATTTATAAGAAATTTCAGTGAAATATATGCACCTATGTTGGATACTATAAAGAAGGAAAGTCAGCGTTTTCATTAGACCGAGGCAGTAGAAAGGAGTTTTCAACTACTGAAGAAGAAGATCACAGAGAGACCGATCCTAAGATTGCCAGATTTTAAGAAGATTTTTCAGGTTCGCTGTGATGCAAGTGGTACGGCCATTGGAGCTGTACTTAGCCAAGAAGACAAACCTGTTGTGTTTTTCAGCGAGAAGTTGAATGAAAGCAGGCAGAAGTATTCATCGTAAGACAAGGAATTCTATGTTGTCATCCAAGCACTGAAGCATTGGAGACACTATCTGCTGGGGAATGAGTTTGTTTTATTCCCGAATAATTTTGCACTGCAATATGTGATGCAACAACACAATCTAAATCACAAGCATGCTAAGCGGGTTGAATATTTGTAGAGTTTCACCTTTGCGTTGAAACACATCAACGGGCAGGCCAACAAGATGGCGAATGCATTGAGCAGAAGAGCCTTACTCTTACAGGAGAGTATGATACAAGTGCTGGGCTTTGAGCATTTGAAAGACTTGTATCAAATTGACACGGATTTCCAGGAGGCTTATGAGGCATGTCAGAATCCTTTGGTAAGAAACAATAGTCTGTGGTTGGACTATAATTTGTAGGAGGAGTTGTTCTTTAGAGTAGGAGAGTTATGCATCCTCGATTGCTCAATGAGAGAGAATATCATTCGAGAGAAGCACAATGGAGGTCTAGCTGGACATTTCGACATAGAAAAAACATTAGAGCATCTCAGCTATTTTTATTATTGGCCAAAAATGTGCATGGATGTGTAGATATTTGTGACTAGGTGTAAAGTGTGTCAGTTGGCAAAAGGGCACAGTCAAAATATGGGACTCTACACGCCATTGCCCATTCCAAGTAGACTGTGGGACTCAGTCATCTTGGACTTCATCTTGGGTCTACCAAGGACACAATGAGGATATGATTTGGTGACGATAGTAGTGGACCAGTTTTTGAAGATGGCACATTTCATCCCTTGTAGAAAAACCAGTGATGCCACTCACGTGGCCCACTTGTTCTTTACAAAGATCGTCAGGCTACATTGTCTACCTAAGTCCATTCTCTCTGACAAGGACGTGAAGTTTACAGGGCACTTTTAGCACACCCTATGGAAGAAGATGGACACACAGTTAAGTTTTAGTTCTGATTATCACCCGTATATTGACGGGAAAACAGAGGTGGTAAACAGAAGTCTGGGGAACCTGCTACGAAGTTTGATCGGTGAAAATTCGTGAATGTGGGACCGTGCACTTTCCCAAGCGGAGTTCACTTACAACGACTCACCGAATCGCAGCACGGGTTACAGTCCTTTTCAGATCTTATATGGTATGCATCCTCACGGAGTACACGAATTATGAGATCTAAGACAGCAGGAAAGACGGAGTGCTGATGGGGAGGATTTCGCTAAAGCGATGAATGATTTACATGAGCAAGTGAAAGTAAAGTTGTAGGACAACAGTCAAAATGTAAGCAGCGATCAGATTTGAAATGGAGAGAGGTGTAGTTTAATGTAGGGGATGAAGTTCTTATGCATTTGCGCAAGGAGCGTTTTCTTAGAGGTGCATATAACAAGCTAAAGTACAAAAATGTAGGCCCCTGCAAAGTTCTCTGGAAATTTTTAGCAAACGCTTATGAATTACAACTACCACCAGGAATAGGCATCTTGCCCATCTTTAACGTAGTAGACATGTTTCTATACACAGCTGATCCAGAGGAAGACAGTACCACACGACCTACATGGGACACACAGGAGGGAAGTGATACTTGGATGAGACAAATGCCTTACGCTTAGCCCCTCGAGATCGAGAGGATCCTCGACACTTAGGTGCCCAAGCGAACTCGACGAAAAGAGTATTTGCAATATTTGGTCAAGTGGAAGAACCGTCCTATTGAGGACAGTTCATGGCTTAAAGCTAGACAGATAGAGTAGGTGGGTTATTCAGTCGAGAAGCTCATGGACCATAGTCATGAATTTTTCTTACCCCGGGAGCTTGATGCAGGAGCATCCAGCTAAGGACATCATGACTGGGTGTTGGTCTCAGCAAAGAAGGACAGGTTCAAAATATTTTAATTTCATTGACAGTCGATGAATAAAACAATGTCTAGGAATTAGTTTGTTTTATTATTAATAAGTGAAGAAACATTGAAATAGTACAGTTAGGGTAGTGTCACAACAGTTGCATTGTTTTGTCATTTTCTTAGTCCATCTTACAGGTGTCTGTCTATAAACAAAAAGTGTAATATTGTAACTCCTACAATACAAGAAAACCCAACAAGATTATCAACTATGTAACTACAAAGGGTAACTGTATGGTAACCAAGAACAGTTTGAGTAATTGTTCGAGGACAATATAAAAATCAATGTAATACAATCATGGAGGGTTTAGCACATGAGAATAGAAATACAATACAGAGAATAATTTATTTCATTCAAAACATTCAAGTCCATCTGTAGCAGTTCTTTGTAATATTCATTTACTTTTCCCTTGATCATTGAGTAAGCTAAACTAAGCAAATACTGTGCATTCCTATACTTTTCATTTATTTACTTTCCTAAAGGACATACGCAGATAGAGAAATTGGATGACTATTTCAAGCAAGAAGGCTGGTAGCAAACATACAGAGTTCACGACTGAAGGCCAAGAACATTACGAGTAGTTCAACCAAGAATGAGAATATAATCGCTGAGCAACAATCCCAGGATAGAGGTAACGAAGTATAACCAAATTCACTGTTAATTCTTTTCATTTCCAACAAACAAAGATATTTGTATACATAAAACAGTCCAGGGATACCCATTCGAACCGTAGAAGAGAAATACGAACTAACAAAACCCTAAGTGCGAGGGTCTTGGTCGACCACCCTCTAAAAAAGTGGTTCACAATTACAAAATTGCTAGAATACAAATGAGGGTTTGTACAAGACTAACCCAGGTCGCATAGCGACAATAGAGAAGTTCAAGTGGATGAGGACTAGGACTCTACCTAGCAAACCAACAAAGACCATCTAGTAAAAACAAATTGATAACAGTAGCAGAGCCTACCGGGACAAAGTCGTAGCACTTTCATCAACCACACCAAAGAGCGAACCCCCACCTAAGCAAACAAAACAAGGCAACACTGTCAGCAAAATGTTAATGAAGTAAAAGGCGAGAAGCAAACAAAGAGCAAGGAACTGAATGTACAGTGAACAAACTGTTTACCTGGAGTTTAGTTGCATGGGAAGAATGCAAACCCACCGAGTCACATTCCACGATGAAACCCTAAGACCAAGGAGCAGTCTTCATTAGAACCGGAGAAAGACGAAGAGGGAAAATGAATCATGGAGAGATAGCATACCTGAAGAGAATTATGAAGCAGAGGAGGCCACCGCGACTGTGACCTGTAGCATGCAACACGGGAAACCCATCAATCAAATTTAACAACCCGAAGAACCTCAATAAAATGAGAATAGTGGATCAGAGACAAGTTTAGCAACCGAACAGACAAAGACAGTAGCCATTCTCTTACACAGACGAGCAGAATCATCACACTGTGCCCAAGGAATTGAGCAACGAAGCCACCAGAACAAATGAAGGTGCCACACCAACAAGTAGCATAACCCATAGTTGGGCACACGTAGAGCCTGTGGCTCACCTCCATACATTTGCAGCATGAACCCTCACTTCCAGACCAAACCCTTAGCGCAGCAAAGCTGCAAGAACAAAAATGAAGAAATGACATAGAAGGCAGGGTTTTGGCGTAAACCAAAGAGCAGGAAACGGTAACTGAGGCAAGTACCACCAACACAACAGAATTAAATTTTGACATAAATGCCATCTAACACAATCCAAAATAATCCTATGATTAACCCCTAATCACAGGTGTTAAGTCCCGAATCATTCCTCAATCATTTAATTGTTGATTAGCACAATCTTATATTATTGTCAAACATTATAGCATGGAATTGTGGGCTGGTCCCATCATAGTGGTATCAGAGCAGGATTTAGATTTTTTCTGAGAGATGGAAGTTGGAAGACGAGGACATGGAAGAGGTGCTCGGAGAGTAGCAGATGAAGGATTGCGAGAGGAAATTAGGGTCCTTATCACCCGTTTGGAGACAGTTGAAGCGGGAAGGAGAAGGGATCTAGAGGTAGGAGATGATAGCGAAGAAGAAGCTGTAGTGACAACTGATGGATTAGATGAATAAGGGTAGGAAATGAGACTATTGACGTTGGTCCTATTGGTGAGAAGCAAACCTAAACCAGAAATCCCAAACTATGACGGCAACTTGTCCACAGAGGTTCTATTGGACTAGATCAGTTAACTAGATAAACATTTCAAGTGTGAAGAGGTCAGTGAAGATTGGAAAGTTAAGTTTGCTGCAACAAAGCTGAAGGGACACACAGCCCTGTGGTGGGATAGTGTCCAAACAGAGAAAAGGAGGATGAACAAGTTGCCAATAAAGAAATGGTCAAGGATGGTGGCCAAGTTGAAAGGAAGATTTCTGCCCAAGGATTACCAGATTGCACTGCATCGACAAGTGTAGAATTTGAAGTAGAAATGGATGATAGTAAGAAAATACACTAAAGAATTCTACCGAGTAAATTTAAGAGCTGGTTATACGGAGGACACCCTGGAGAAAACAACAAGGTATGTAAATGGTTTAAGGTTAGAAATATTATATGAAATCAACATTCTTTCCCCAAAGAACATAGAAGAAGCATATCAAAGTGCTATGAAAGCAGAGGAGAAGATCACCAGAAAACAAAATGCTAGGAGAGGACGGGGAACCAGCAAAGGAAGAGGACAGTGTTATGGTAGAGGGTGAACTGCCAGCAATAGTGAAGAAGGCAACAGTTGCAAAGCTTCTGGGACAGCAAAAAAAGGTGATAGCACGAGAGGTGGCAGACCTTATCAGCGAGGAAGAGGAAATGGCTGAGGCAGAGGAGCTAATTATCAATGTTACAGGTGCCACAAGTGGGGGCATAGATCTTTTGAGTGTCCTGAGGCGGAACAAGCTAGATAGAGGGGTGTGTATGTCGCCTAGCCAGAGGAAGTAGAGGCACCTCCCAAGAAGCAGAAAATGTGCCTGAAATAGGGGAAGCCTTAGTTTTGAACAAGGTGTTGCTGAAACTAGCCAAAGAAATAGCTGAACAAAATCAAAGGAAAGCCTTGTTCCAGACAATTTGTAAGTCACACGGTAAATGTTGTAAGCTGATTATCGATAGTGGGAGCACAGATAATTTGGTTACCATGGAGATGGTGGAGAAGTTGGCATTGAAGCGGTTGAAGCACCCCACTCCTTACAAGGTATCATGACTACAAAAATTCCATCAGCTGTTAGTGGATGAACAATGCGAAGTGGAGTTCCATATCGGCAGATATAAGGATAAGGTCATTTGTGATATAATGCCGATGGATGTATGTCATATACTACTAGGCAAGCCATGGCAGTATGACAAGAAGGTATTACATGACAGGAATACTAGTACATGTTTATAGCCCAGGAATGTCTTCTGGAAACACATCGGCAAATTCTTGTATCACAAGAATGTTTTCCAATGTGGTTTTTTTATCTTTTGAGTTGGCATACCCCACTTGGATGGCATAAATCGAAATTCCTTTCCTAATGCATTTTGCTAACTGTGTGGAAATTATGGGCCGAATCTGCACTGGCCGCTTAATTCCCTGCATCTCTTGTTTTGTTCCCAGTTCGTCCTTATAACAGATAGTCTTAGTTTTACAATTAATTATGGACCAATGTTTTTCTAACCATTCCATTCCAATCATCACATCGTACAAAGCAAGGGGAAGCACATTAAAATCTCCCATCACTAGCTGTCCTGCTATCCTTAAAGGGCAGTGTTTGACCTTAGTAAGTACCCGTCTCTTTGCCCCTGTTGCCAACTGTACTAACCAAGGGTCCTTAAATTTAACAGGTTGCAATTTGCAACATTCCACGACCCTAGGACTAATATAACTTAACGTAGCTCCAAGATCAATTAAAACAGTTACAACAAGGTCTAAGAGTTTACCTTCGAATTCCACCATGGTCAGCTGGTACTCCACCTGTTGATCCTCCAAAGTGGCATTAATCTTTGGTAGACTTCGTCCTACATTGCCAACTGTAGAGGCTTCGCAGAACTGGGAAACCTATTTGGCTCCTTTTAGCTGGGGACATTTTTTCACGTAATGGGGTCCACCACAGCCCCAACATTACACTGGGGGCCTTGCTCTCCCTTCATTTTCTATTTTCCCAGGTTGATCATTGGTTCTGGACTTAATGAGGGGCTTTAATCGGAGCGAATTCTTCTGTGAGTTTTTGCTAATTTCCCCTTGGTGAATCCTTTGTTACCACCACCGTGATTACCTTTAGTACTTCTAGCCAGCTTGCTACTTGTCTTATCGACCCATCTCTTACCCAAGATTTCTCCCTTCTACTTGCTCTGCTGATAGGAAATTCGGGCTTTGAGTATAGCCTTGTCCATCGTCTTAGGGTTGTCAAATTCAATTCTTTCCCTCATACTCAAGGGTACTGACAAACCTCTGTACTTTAGCTTTTTCTTCCCAAATATAGGGCACGTAACGGAGCAAGGAAGTCAAACGAGTGATAAATTCATCCATAGTTTGCTGCCCCAAACGTAGGTCATGAAATTCCCTTGCCTTCTCGTCATAGAAGCGCTCGGTTAGGTACCTTTCCTTAAAGTATCTTTGAAATTTCTCCCAAGTGATATTCTGTTCGCTTACTCCTCTTACCATATTAACCTCTTCCCACCACAAGGTGGCCTTTCCCTGTAATTGGAAAATGGCCAACCGTGCCTTGAGGTTGTGATCATATTCATATAGCTAGAAGTATTTCTTCATATTAATCAACCAGGCCTTAGTTGCTCCCTCCTGTTCTCCATCAAAGTGTGGTGGTTTGATTTTACGGAACTCCCCTTCCAACTCTATCTGTTGCCTTTTGGATGTCTGTTGTTCAGAAGCATTATTAGAGCATTCCTCCTCCCTTCCTTCTGACTCTTCGGGTTCTGTGTGGTGATTCTGTTCTTCTGACATTCTTTGTTGCTCAGCACTGGGATTTGGTGGCTGCTAATTTTGTCTGTCAGATAGGCTTTTTATAATCCTCTCCTATTCCATAATTAACCTTGCATTATCTTCCCATAATTGGGCCATTTCATTTTTCAGCCCTTGTACTATCTCCAAAATTGCCAAATTGGTATTGCGTGCCTCCTCTCCCAGTTGTACCCATAATTCAGGACTATTTCCAGGACCCGTTGTAGGTCCCTGACCCACCACAAACCTGTGTGACGCACTGTCTGTTCTCCTCATACTGTTAGTCCTTTGTTTTCCTGTGCCTAACATATGACAAGTAACAATGGAAAGGTCAACACATTATATGTTTCTTTAATTACTCAATAGAGATGAAATAAGTTGTATGTACACAATCTGTTTGATAGTTTTCAATTCTGAGAGGCCATAGTTTTTGTAACTTGGCTCTGATACCACTTGTCATATCTCCATTGCTAAGTAATTTTTTTTTTTTAATTCAAGGTATTAATGTAACCGTGGATACCCTTTTGCGTTATAGCCCCATACACCTATGATTAATCACCTAATGACACCAATTGGTTACCACTTCAACATGCGGCATTGGTTTTAATTTATATGTTGATGTACGAGTTTTAGATTTTTATTGAACCTCTGTTGGGTATCACGCATGTTGTCACGTGGCATCCAGTTAGGAGGTCCCTTCTCCCCTCGCCATCACATGGCTTCCTTATCGGCTTCCGCGTGTAATTAATTTTTGCCCAGCTCTGTTCTGTACGAGGCTGGCAGGTTGTCCAATCTCTCGACTTGTGTGGTATACCTTGCCTCATCTATGGTGCAGATCTTCCCCTGCCATCCAACGGTGGCAGCCATTCGCGGGCTTTCAACCTAATCTATCGATTGCTTTGGGTGATGAGGCTCATTTGGTTTGGCAGCTCACCGTGTCCTACTCTGGTTCAACCGATGCATTTAGCTCTAGAGAGCCAAACCTATAGACCTTGCTCGAATGCCGACGGATTTGTCACCAAACCCTTCAGGTAATCTAATGTTACAGAGTCCTGTTTTGTTCTGCTTTCATTTGGTTATGCGCCCTTCGATTTACTGAAAGATTTCTTGTTTTGCACAAGATTCATACAAACTTCGGGTTGGTTGATATTGGAGGGAATTCTACAGCACCGAGATGAGAGTTGTCATACGTTGGTTGGAATTTCCTTTAGTAGGTAAGTTTTTGACAAAGAGCGAGGACAATTTCCTTTGAATTTCTACTGGAGCTCGCATTCCTTCCACAGTTATCTAACTTTGTTTGCGTGGGTTGCTCTCATGCAGGTTGGGTGCCTATCCCTCATACGGTGGCCTAGACTCGACTAAGGGAAACCCTCCTTCAACATGTCCAGGGTTCCAGGTACGGAAAAGCCTTCTGGCTGTGGCCTTGTCTGTTTGTCTCAGAGGTTTTCTTGTGTCCAATGGAGGGTGGCCCTTCTAGTTTCTTTCATATTTTGAAAAATAATGGAGTGGAGGGTGTTTGCATCCCCTCAAGGCTCTAGGTTTCCATTTAAATATATATGTAATTTAATTTCTAGAGTTGGGTGTCCGACTATAGTTTCCACTGCTCGGACGTTGTGATTGTATTAACTTTAATGCGTAGCTGTGCACATTTTTCTTGCAGCATGTTTATCCTCCTATCTGTTGGACTGTATTTATTGTGAAGAACTACTGATTTATAGACAAAGTGGTCTCCTTATTTGTATTGGTTAAAAGGATTAGCGCACCGTGGCTTGTCTGTACAAGAGATGTAGCTTCTTTTCTAAAATTCATGGTCTTGCCAGCGTTTAATGATGTTAAGCATTTTGGTTTAGTATGCAAATAAATGTATAGTTTTATGGTGTTTTATGTACTCGACTTTGGGTTGGATTTGTTCCATATGCATGCATCTTTTCGTTTGCGAGGGTCTAAACCCTGCTCCCCAACCACATCCTTAAATTTCTGTCCCATTAGATTTTGCATCCTACTAGTTTCTTATCTTTGTTTAATTGCGGAAGTGTTAAACGCTGAAGGGTAGCGGCCCTACCCAACCTATTTACCCATCCATTCTCAATACCTAGTTTTCTTTTGGGTTCTTTCACCATTTAGAGAATACTTGTGGAGTGGACCTCCTGCCACATCCATGTTGTGTCTGACCCTACCTGAATACAGGGGAAGCATTCTTGCGGCACCTTAAAACTTGCATTAATCTCTGCATTCGATTGGTGATACTTCATGGTTGTTGCATGCTCATGGTAAGGCAAATGAAGGCATTTTCTACCTGTATATTTTTTTTTTAAAGAATAGGCTCAGTCCAAACATTGCAAGCCAACTAAAGAATATCACTGTAATTTAACCAGTTCTGTACACTTCATATACCCGGTTCTGTCTATGCATTGCACAGTGTTCCTCAATTTGTTTATTAATATTCCCTAAAGCAGTTAGCCTAATTTTCAATGTCTTCCTAAGGGTTTCTTTTTCTTTCATTTTCTAATGCATGAAACTGGTTATTCCATTTGGTATGGTACCTCTCGATAAATTCACTTTAGCAACCCTTACCAAATACTATTACACCCGAATTACCATACATGTTTTAGTTTCTAGCCTAAGGAAAAATTGTCTAACAGAGATGGTTAACTGTAAAGTTCTCTAACTGAGTTCAATCCTCTTCTTGGCAGCTTACTGCTACTACTACCCAGAAAACAATTTATAAAGAGAACTACCTAACCTCACCATTTTCCTTTTGTTTTTTTAGTACTCTTACATAAATTCTAAAAATTACTTCAACCCACAGAAATTAAACATTTTCTAGTTTCAAGTCAGTGCCTCATACCTGTGTCGCTTCCTGTAAGTGTACTTTCTTTTTCATTTCCGAGATAAGCTCACCTCTACTCTCTGTAGCTATTCATCCACTCAACCATGAGATTGTCTTTCGATACCAATCTCCCCCCTAGCTTGCTCAAAGACTACAGTCATTACTAGTTGCATGCGCTCTGCACCCTTACCATCTGATCATCACCAGACATGGTAAGCCCTCTCCCTCTTTCCTACTACTTGTCCTCTACAGTAGAGTCTTTTTCCCTCTCCCCCCCTTTTTCCTGGAAACCATTCCACAGTTAGGGGGAAGGGCGGTTAGGGTTTTGCAACTGTTTTTTTTTAAATATGTTAACTTCTCTCCTCAAAAGTTACATGATATCCTTGTTACTAGGAAACCATTTCTCATTTTCATTTATTGAAAAAAAATATTAATTTATGCAACAGGTAATAATAATCATCCTTTAGTTAGTTTGTTTTTTTTTAACTGAGGTAAATAAAATATTTACAATAGTCTGGGGATATGACATATGCCTTTTTGTCTATCTCCCTTGTCCCCTTAACAATCCTTGACTGCCCTTGTTTACTAGTTTTTGGTCATTTCCTATCTTTATCTCTATAAAATATTTGTAACCCCTTTGTGTCGCTTGATCATATCAAACTTCTGAAGATTGGTTGGTCCCTTACTTTCTTTATCAAGTAATATTGTCTCTCCTCCCTCTTTCCATGTCGTTTCCTTCAATCTGCCTCATCATGGCCTCATCCTCTCTAAATAGGGTCCCAATAGGAGAAACATTCTTGCTTTTACACAAATAGGGTTCCAATAGGAGAAACTTTCTCCCTTGTATACATGATAATTCCAACACAAAGGCCTATACTAGCAGATGTATTGAGCACACCTCTAGCTTGGCTGAAGGAGAAATGGATGCAAGAAAATGAAAATCTCGATTGGAATACATGGTTGTATATTATATAGAGCTAGAGGATGATGATAGGAAGTGAATCTCTACTATAGGAAATGCCTGATGATGATAGGAAGTGAATCCCTACTATAGAAAATGCCCATTCCAAAATAACCCAATATATGCAAACAATGGATTTATATTGGCTAATAAAAACTATAATGGATTAGTTCTTGTTTCACAAAATTGAAGCCCATGAGGAGATTCTTTTTTACATTCACATTTTGTAGCAAAAGGTTAACAAACTTGATGGTAAAGTTTCCGTTGTAGCCAAGAAACTCAAGGACATGGAATCTCATAGCATTGAAGAAAACGAGCAATTTTGTGCTCATATTTACATGGACACCCTAATAGTTAATTATTCTCTTTATTTTAATACTTTTTGTTTTTAAAAATCAATTCCAAGCTAAATTCTCTTACTAATAATTATTACTATATTTTATTTTTATCTAATTACTTTATTACATGGCATGGACATCCAAATATTTTATTTATCACTCAAAACTAGTGAAATACTTTTACCACATTGGGTTGTATTATCAACGACTCTAGCGACCATAGTGAGGTTGAGATTATTAATATTTAATAATGATTTTAATTAAAACTAACTAAACATACATATATTTTTTTGCTTTTTGTTTTTTATTATAGCCAACATTGTTTTTCTATTTAAAAAATATATATTTATATTTTAAGAAGGACACATGTCTAATCCACAACCAATTAAATCACACATCGCCTTCATAGTGGACTACAAAAAATGTTTTTCTATAATTATATATGTATAAATTGTTGGTTACCATTATTTTAATTAAATTTAAATAGATATGTGTGTATATAGAGACTCTAATTTTATAACTCGTTATCCTACATTATAAGATCCTCTTCTCCTATAAAGGAAAATATAAATATGAAAATAGATAGTGAAAAAATAAAATTCTTATTATAAATGATGTTTTAAGATAAATTATTAATGTATATATTATAATTATAAATTTATATACTACTAGGTTAGATCCATCTTAGATTCAAATCCAGATCTACCAACATTATAAAAGTATCAAACTGAAAGTTAAGATGGATCTAAGCTAGTACTTTTTCATTCCATAACACATTTCCTTAATTATTTTAATTTTCATTATTTCAATTAAATATAAATAAATATGTGTGTATATAGAGACATTAATTTTATAATTCTTCATCTCCCAACATTCTAAAAGGATCAAGATCAGAGTTAAGATGGATCTAAGCTAGTACTTTTGCATTCCATGACACATTTCCTTAATTATTTTAATTTTCATTATTTCAATTAAATTTAAATAAATATATGTATATATAGAGACACTAATTTATAATTTTTCATCTTAGATTAAAAAATTCCTATTCTCCTATAAAATAAATTATAAAGATGAAATAGATAGTGAGAAAATAAATTACTCATTAAATTTATTATAATTATTTATTTATATCTATCAATAATTATCAATTTATTACTATTAGCCTAGATTCATCTTAAATCCATATCCATATTACCAACTTTCTGCAAGGATCAATTTCATAGTTAAGGTCAATCTAAGCTAGTACTTTGCATTCCATAAAGCATTTTCTTAAGCCTTTAAATAAGATTCATCATAACAAATTTCATGCGATATGAAATATCATGTGCTTATAAACCACCAAAGGTAAACTTAACAAATGACTAACTCAAAACTTATAACTAATTATTATTTTTTACCAAGTCAACATAACATTACATAATACATTACATAAAGTTTTACAACTTCCCTTACATAATGGGTTGTAAAGCACCTCTCGACAAATATTTAATATAACAAGACATATTTTTATTTTTTTGATTAAAAATTTGTATTACTTAAAGAAACTTATTTACATGGATAGCAGATTGCACAAAGAGGGTGAAAAACCTCTCAACACATTTCCTCTATCATTTACACAAAAAAATTACTATCTAGAAAAAAATACATGTATATGAAGGCCAAATATGGTCTGGCTACCTCCCCATACATTCTAGACACAGATACAGATGCAATTGTCCAAGGAGGGTGACTAGATCTAATGCCCACATAAGCATTCCTCTAGGAAATCATAAGAAATAGAAATTAAACCATGCCTAGAGTGCCACTAGGCACTCAGATAATGCCAGGGTGCAACCCTACCAAACACTAATTCGTTGACAATTGACAAACATGACGAGAACCTAACAAAGCCAGCCTTGAAACACCCTTTCCTTCTACAAAGAATCATGTATGCCACATGCCATCATTAACATATAACAAAATATGTGAATGAGAAAACCAAAGTCCAATTAAATGTTACAATAGCACTGCACAAAAACACAAGGTCGTGACCAAATTATTTCGTCGATATCCAAATATCAAAAGGCCAACATGAAACTTGTAGATGACAAAACTAGAAGCATTAGAAAAACCCCAGATTACACCACCCACCACCCATTCTCACTAGTCATTATCTGAAGATGAAATATTAGTTGGAACCCTTGTGCTAGATCCAGGAGGATTCATCAAATCCGCAACATCTAATTCATAGACTATATGGATTTCTAGATGCGCCAAAAGAGCATCAATTCTATCCAAAAGGAACCATTGATTCCAAAGCATCCTCTTAACACCCTCTAGAGTGGTGAAGATATTGTAATTCTCCACTTTCTTGTCTCTCAATACCAAGCCCAACAAACTCTTCATTTTTTAACGAAGAGCTACTGATTTTAAATATTGTTCTCTCCTGCCCCTAGTGTGCCCAGGGTCTGACACCCAAATGGACATATCCTCTAATTTCTTGGAATCCGAAAGTGATTTCCTTTCCTCTCGTGCTTTATTCTCAAGCTCATGGATTTCCTAACGTATTTCAGGTGAAACTACGTTAAAATAAGTTGCCATCAAGTCATGGGAAAAGATCCTTGCCCGTCATTGCCTAGGTTGAGCTCTTCCTTCACACATGCCACCTTCATGGAAAATTTACTCCAAGAGACTGTGGAAGTTACCTCGGTTCCTTCCCTCTCTCTGCAAATGAGTTAGCTAACCATCAAAACCCATATATAAACCCACAACCATTTGTATGACTGCATGTGAGACTCTTGCCACATCCTCCAATAATGAATAAGCTATTACAAACTCTAAGGATGGTGAACACTTTACCCAAAACCTGGTTCTATGTATCATTACACCCCCATCAAAAAATAAGAAACAATTATTAATAAAAATATAAAATTGCAATAATTAATAAATTTTAAAATTAAAATATTAACCAATAAATATGAATTTAATAACTTTAAAACATATATATGTAGTAAATTAAATACCCAACTAATATTAAATGGGGATGAAAACATTGAAATAAAAAAATAAAATAAAATTATTATTAAAAAAAATTCAATATTACCGAACATTGAACTTGTCTATATGCATTACATTTATAACATAGTTTTGAATTAAATCAAATTGTATATTTAGAAATTAATCATATTACAGATTAATGTGAATAATAATAACAAATCTATATATATAATTAAAAAATTATATTTAAATAACAAATTTTACCCTTTAAATTACATTATATCTTGTTTTTTTAAAAATCAACTTAATTGAACCTCTCAACTTACGCCTTTGCCTAAAGAAAAAAAGTTTTCTTCGAAAATTTATTAAATAGGCTATTGGACTTAAACACTTCTCTGTCCTTTACCATTTCCCTTTTCTTAATCCTGCTCATATCTAACTTAGTACGTTGTTAAAAGTATGATACTCACAAGTTTCCTTAATTGGATTTTAAATATGTAGTTTAAATCAACTTACATGTTAAATAAGATTATTTTTTTAAATATCAAATTAGTTAAAAAATTAAAATTAAAATTAATTGAGTTAAATAGTTTAGATAAGGCAGATAACATCATTCATTTACTTTATATTGTATTTTTTAATATAAATTAATCTAAAATGGATCATTTTTATTTTATATCAATAAGTTTATATTTAAATTAAGTTGATTTCACCTTAGTGAAGTTATGTTGATTTTAGAGTAAAAAAAATTAAAAAAAATTAAGAATTTCTACTAGCTTCTTACCCCATTTTTAGGTTTAGTAACCATATTTCATCTTAATAATCATCATATTAATATTATTCATTAGGTTTAAATATTATGTTTTTTAAATTTTGCATATATAAAATAATATGTAAAGTCGATCTCTTTTGTTGTTTTGTAGACTTTATAAAAGCTTTTGACATTGTTCCTCGAGATAAGCTATGGGAGAGACCATCATCATCATCATAATTTCATCCTCTATCTGCTCATTCCCATGATTTTACTCTATTATGGAAATACATTGCTATTGGTCCCATGATTTTACTCTATCATGGAAATCCATTTCTATTGGTTCGTACTCAGTGCCACATTTAGGGTGATACATTCAAGCTACTCTTGGCATATGTGAAAGTTCAATATTGTAATCATTATTAGACCTTATAAACAAGTATTTGTATGGTTTCTAGATTTGAGCTCACTTTATTGTTATTTAAATCACATCAATTTCATTTGCAAGAATTTTTGCCTCTTAGTTTCTTCTCCCCTTTACCACTTTTTATTTTTCTCATGACTCTTTCTTTAACCCTCCCCTATTCTATGCGGAGTACCTATTTCATTCATCTTGTGTAGTCTCCTTTGTGTGCCTCAAGTTGCTAGCCTTAGTGGGTATTCCACTCTCTTTTGGTCTATCTGCCTTGTCCCCTTAACAATCCTTGAGTGCCTTGTTTGCTAGTTTTTGGTCATTCCCTATCTTTATCTCTATCAAATATTTATAACCCCTTTGTACCCCTTCAACATCTCAAATTTTTTAAGGTTAGTTGGTCCCTACTTTCTTTGTCGAGTAGTATTGTCCCTCCTCCCTCGTTCCTTAGCGTTTCTTTCATTTCTTTGTCGAGTAGTATTGTCCCTCCTCCCTCTTTCCTTAGCGTGTCTTTCATCATGCCTCATCATGGCCTCATTCTCTTAGCTAGGGCTCCAATAGGAGAAACTTTCTCACTTTTACATAGTTAAGGTCCCAATAGGAGAAACTTTCTCCCTTTTACACATGTCGATTCCAACACAAAGGACTCTACTAGCAGATGTATAGAGCACACCTATGGCATGGCTTGAGGATAAATGGATGCAAAAAATGAGAAGCCTGAGTGGAATCCATGTTTATCTATTATATGGAGGTTAAGGATGATGTTAGGCCATGAATCCCTACTATATGAAACACCCATTCTAAAAGATCCCAATATATGCAAACCATGGATTTATATTGGAAAATAAAAAGTATAATAGATAAGTTCCTAGTTCACAAAATTGAAGCTCGTGAAGAGATTCTCCTTTGCATTGGTGCTTTGTAGCATAAGATTAACAAACTAGATAATAAAGTTTTAGTTATAGCCATGAAACTCACAAATTTAAAATTTTTAGTTGTAACTATGAAATTCATAAATATAATATCTCATAACACTGAAAAGAGAAACAATTGTATACACTTATTTATATAGACTCCCCAATAATTAATTATTTTCTTTATTTTAATATTTTTTATTTTTAAAAAACAAACTCAAACTAAATTATCTTGCTAATAATCATTACTATACATTAATTTCCAATCTTACAAATAATTTGAAACCCAATTATTTAAATAAATGTTGTTTGAATATCTAATTCCTACTTCACTCTAGTTGTGATTCTTACTAAGTAAAGGAGTTTGTTCCTAGTAGTTAGGATATATTTCCTACATTGGTGTGTGGTTGAGATATTCACTCAACCAACAGATTGTGTGTGTATATATATATGTAATTACATTTGATTAATGAAAATATAAACCTTATCAAAGTTTATTATGGTATTAGAGCCTCGAGGGCCTGGCCCCTCGTGGGCTTGGCCACTCCTGCGCTGAAAAAAAATAAAAAGTTTGATGATTATTTTTTTTGTTTCATTTGTTGTTATTGCTAGCTCTCATCTTTGGATTGATTTGTCATGTGTACTGGAGCATCTTTTTTGCAGAACTAACAACATTTTTTGTGGAAGGCCAATCGTGCATTAAGTGATGCAGACCTCCATATGATTGCTTTAGCATTGGAGCTTTGTTGTACAATGATGGTTGATAAAAATCGTCACCGAAATGTTGGTGTTGTAGTACGTGACAAGGTTCTTCCACAAGCTCTGTATTCAATAGCTCAGTGTGTGGCAGTTCTTTTCCTTACTACAGGAGATCAAAAATGTCCATCCACTATGGAAATGCTGATGAACATTCTGAGAGATAGTAGTGGCTCCAATTCGGCTCGATAACACCTTGCTCTACTATGTCTTGGTGAAATTGGCAGAGGGAAAGATCTAAGCCAGCATGAAAATATAGAAGGAATTGTGATTAAGTCTTTCCAATCTCCTTTTGAAGAAATAAAGTTAGTTGCTTCTTATGCACTTGGAAACATAGTCATTGGAAACCTCTCTAAATATCTTCCATTTATTTTAAATCAAATTGACACCACAATGGCTAGATTTCAGAGGTATACAGAAGTCTGTGATCTAGTTGACATGGAATCTCTCTTGCCAAACGTCATCTCAGAGAATTGTAGGCTAGAAACCTACAAAGGCTTTATTCAGAAACCTACCTGGAATTTCTTGATCTATGGGCGAAAGTCCTTGATTGGAGGGCTTCTTGGGCAGATTTGCAAGAAGCAAGGCATACCATATCAATATGGAAATGGGGGATTGGAGAATAGAACCCAAATCCAAATGGAGATATTGAATAACGATGCAGTGGTTGCAACAATGCGTTGGGTAATATTTCCCTGGCAATCAATGTTTTAGATTTGATTTGAATGGATCGTTGATCAGCTGCAGATCCATCAAAGATTTGAATTTAAGATTCGATGGAACCCATTTCATAGGTCTGTCAAGGCAGCACGAGAAGAAATTCTAGATAAGACAGTAAGGATTCAGATGAGTTAGACACTGGTGAAGGCTTCATTGGACAACTTGCATTGAGGCTGTAGAGCTGATGGTGGAGAGACTTTGACTGGTTTTACAAATTAAATTGGCGGATGGTGAATCACCGATTGAGGTTCGTTGAGGATTGCTTATATTATTTGGTATTGTATATTTTTTGGGTATGTGTAAAGGCAAATTAGTCTTGGAAATTTGTATACATATTGAGATTCACAACTTCAATATGAAGTCATTTTGTTAGAATTTTCGACTCTAACTGATGACAGGTAAAACATGGAGACCAAGACCTTTAAAAATAAAAATGAAGATGCCAAAGACTAGAAGTACAAAGCCTATGATATTCAAGTGGGAAAGCAGTTTAGCATATGAATGGTGTGGTATGTCCAGCATAAGCGATTAAAGGATGATGGATACTCAAATTTACTCAAATTTGCTTGAGTAGTTTGTCTCAGTTTGTAGAATAGACTCATGATTGTGATAAAGTGTGAGTCACACATTGTAATCATAGCGAATCTATTTCATTTTTTTTTTTTTTTGGATAGTTGTGGTCCCTAAAAAAGTTTTATGTACCTAGTATGTTCTTAAGCTTGGAGTATATTAAAAGGGCATATGATTGTAAGACCTAGAGAGGCATGCATACCCCTTTGCTATGTGTTCCCTAGTGACATCAAGTTGTGGAATCAACCATTGGGTAGGTACGAGGGTAGCAGGTGTACTCGTATGTAATCGGAGAATTGAGTCTTCGATTAATGGGGGAATTGAGAGATGTAACATATCTCATAGTGTAATGGACCAAGCCAAAGAAAGTTCATTAAGAGGTGGATGAACCATGTATGTGAAGGACTTCCTAATAGACTAGCGGTTGCAGTAGTTAGGAACCCATGCATTCCGGTAGATGGTTGTTCCTTTATATGGACACCTACAATGGAATGAACAAGGTACAAGGTGTGATTACCAGATTGGACGAGATGTAGATTTTGCAAACTGATATCGAGACAAGTACTCATTAAGGAAGAGTGTTGGAATATTTAATTCCTACTTGTCTCTAGTTGTGATTCTTACTAAGTAAAAGAGTCTATTCCTAGTAGTTAGGATATATTTCCTACATTAATGTGTGGTTGAGATATTCTCTCAACCAATAAATTATGTGTGCATGTATATATGTAATTACATTTGATTAATGAAAATATAAACTTTATCAAAGTTTATCGAATATTATAATACACTGGCTGATACTTATATATCATATATCATTTCATGTAAAAACTTATTTTTATACTCCTGTGTGATTTAACATGACACCTCAGATATTTTAAACCTGTAATGACCTTTTAATTCATAATACAAAGTTAAATTCATTAAAAAAAATCACTGATCACATCACTATATTTAATTCAATTATATTCGATGTTCCTGGCATCATGTTCTTTACTGTTTAAATAACCATTTTAAATAAACTAATCAATGTCAATTCAAAAAATTTCATCTCCGAAGCGGTTTATAATTACCAATATCGGCATTGAGTGAAGAGCTATGAAAACGCGGGTTTCATTCCCTCAGCTATTGTTTGTCAAGCTGATAACTTCGTCTCACATTGACAATAACTTTGGCGAATATGTTTCTCACGTCGGGCCTGTAACGCCAGATGGCCGATGTATAAACCTATTGCTCCCCTATTCTCTTTGTTAGAAATATAGTTATATATATCCTTTCTCCCACCTTTTTCCCATAGTAAAAACAACATCTTCCATTAGTAATACGAAAGAGGCTACATCAGGTAGAGTCTGTGCGCTTACAATGAACTAATAATTAAAAACCAAAACCAGAACCAGGGAGGGCAGAGATTTTTACAGAAATTAGGACCAAATTCTACCATAAGGAGGCCAGAAAACAAAATAAAAGTGCTAATTATGTGCAAGCAAAAAAACCAGACGTGTGATAGCAAATAAGTGCCCTGCAACAAGAATAGAGTACACAGTGAAGTTAGGACCAAATTCTACCATAAAGAGGCCAGAAAACAAAATAAAAGTGCTGATTATGTGCAAGCAAAAATACCCAGACGTGTGATAACAAATAAGTGCCCTGCAACAATAACAGAGTACAGACAGTGAAGTACATAGTGAAGATGCCAACAATGTCAAGACAGAAGGATCCGAGAGATAAAAACCAAAAGGATCAAATAGAAATAGAACTCCCACTGAAGAAAAATGCCCCAAACTTATGATTGAACCATTGACTAGGCAGTCAAAACGAATCTGACTAAGTAGATAGATGCACCACACATAGAAAGTTGGTAAGCCGGTGTATTCTGCTCTGTTGTTTGTATTTCAGTAATTTCAATTTCAATGTCACCAAATCAATTAATTTAATTTTCTTTTCGTAAGTCACATGGCACAAGGACACGACGCACAAGGACACGAGACATGGAGAACACGTAAATACGAGTGTAGATAAGAGTATTCGACACAAGACGCAGCGACTCCAGAAACAGGACAAGAGAGACACATTTTATATATATATATATATATTAAAAAATACTGAAATATAGTGCTTGATCCATATAGATATGAACCATGATGATATATATTTAGTATACACTATTTACCATTTAGTAATTTACTAGTTAGTTTATTAATTTACTACATCAATAATGTTCATTGTTCAATGTTCATTGTTCATGTTATAATTATTGTTATTAACTTCAAACAAGTTTGATCATGTTCAAACTTCACATAATATGAACTATAAATTTATATATGTTCAAACTTCATTGTTGACCAAAGCATTAATCCAGCTTTCCCTCCCTTTAGACGTCGAAGGTGTAGTGAGCAATGAGCACATGACAGAGAGCTGGGATTTTTATTTCAACACGTGATCTATAAGTGGTCACTCGTGTATAATTAAGTTACGTTCCATAGGTTATAACACAACTTACAAGAAATTTAAGTGCTCCAAACTCTCAACAAAGCATGCGAACGCTCATCTCCTACATCTCCAGGTCGAAGTTGATGTGAAGTTGTGAGCATTGCGCTCGAATTTGATGGAATTCCTCACACTGCACAACAAATTGGATTCCAGCCACGAGCAAACTTAACTTCGGGGGCAAACAATGACAAATAAAACCCAAAAAATAAACCATGTTGCAGGTTTTAAATGTCACTTTTAATGGGACACGTGCCCTAAGAACCAAAAGCATTAGGGCACGTTTTTGACATGTCCAAAACGTGTGTATCGATTAGAGGACACTAAGAAAAACGATTTCGACAAGTTTTAGGGTGGTTTTAGTGTTCAACACCTGAAATACGAGACATGCGACCCTAAGGAACGTGTCCTGTGACTTAGCATATATTCGTATATATATTTTCTTCTTTTAAAAGATCATTTGCTTTTGGAAATTGTTGATTATCGGGATGAATTGTCTCATATATTTTATCATTTTGTGAAGATATACATCTAACCATGTTTCTCTATATTGCTAAAGGAATGTTGTCATCATCATCTAGTTCACAGTCGTTTAGATAATCATTTTTATTTTGAAAATAATCATTATAGTCAATTTGTTCTATTTTCTCTAATTCTTGAATTATATTCGGTTGTTCATCATTGTTGTTCCTTGTATTAATTGAGGCATCTTTCAATATGTTTTAATCTTGGATCATGATGAATGATAATATCTATTTTGGATCCAAAATATCTTCATAAAAAAACATGCATGTGAAGAAGATAAATATATTAGATCTCCAGTGGTATCATTTTTTATTACCAATGAACATGTACATATCCACAATAAAAAATGAATTAAATAATTACATACAACCATTATTTAGCTACTCCGAAAAGGGTTTTAGGGTCAATTTGGATCGTAGTGGTTTTTCCAAAACTACCTCCATTTTTTTTAAAGATCTACAGTTGGTTTTTAAAAACCCCACCCCGACTCAAAAGTCGGTGAAAATTTTAAATTTTGGTTGGGGGAGGGGTAGGGGTTAAATGAATACCCCTAAATATATTTTTCATAGTGGTTTCATGAAACCAACCCCTCCCCAAATGTTATAAAACTTGAAATTTTGGAGGCATTTTTCAACCCCACCCCCAAAAGTAATAATCAAAATTGAACATTTGGAGGCAGTGATTTAGCAACTGCCTCTAAAAGTTCAATTCTCATGACAAGCCTGCCTAGAACAAAAAAAGTCATGAGAATTGAACTTTTAGAGGTTGTTGTTAAATGATTGCCTCCAAATGTTCAATTATCATGAATCTTGGGGAAAGAGAATATTTTACTATATTGGACAAGGTAAGGGATATGAGCATCATGGATTGCTAGAAGTGTGAGGTCCAAGCATGGTTTATTGGGATCTACAATCCTAGCATTAGAAAATGAAAATGGGGCTTAGGACCTAATGACATAGGGGCTAAGGGCCCTAAATGGAAGGGAAGGTAGTGAAAAAAATTGATAAGGGAACCCCAAAACAATGTCAACATAATAAATATTCATTTTCTTTTAATATATTAATGCTACAACTATTATAGAAAAAAGTTTTCTAATTTTAGAATTAAATGAATTCCAAAAATATTATTTCTTATTACCGTAATATATTGTAAATTAATATTTCGAAAATTATGAAATATCACATTATTTATATTTATATTAATGCTATAAATATTATGAATTTTTTTATAGCTATCAACATTCATTAGCCATTTAATTTATGCAAATGATTTATTTAAGTATGTAGTAAAAAGAAGAGAATAAGAATTAGAATGACATGTCTGTATAAATTTTCCACCAAATTGTTCACTTAAAAGTGAAATAAACATGTGAAACACAATTAACTAATTAAATATAATTGCCAACAATCTTTAGATGAAAGACACACATCATAGAAATAGTGTACAAACATAGTTGGCCAATTGTATGTAATTGGCAACGTTGTTTTCATGAAAGGCACACACATCGGGGAAATAATGTACAAGCATATCTGGTCAATGGTATGTAATTACCAATGTTCTTCTGATGAAAGGCACACCCACTGGAAATAGTGTACAGATGTTGGTTAATTGAATGTAGCGTAAATAGTGTACAAATGTTGGTTAATTGAATCTAATTGCCGAAGTTGTTTTGATGAAAGGTGCACATTGTCGAAATAGTGTATAAACATAGTTGCCCAATTGTATGTAATTGGTGTAGAAATTTTGAATAATTTAACACATATTCAACAGACATTATCCTGATCATGTACTATTTTCGGAAAACATACACAATACATAAGCTCCTCTACGTTGATCATCAATATAGCAGCATCAATAACAATAAAACATCAAGAGCATTCACACATTAACACAGTATGTAACCCGGGGAAAGCATCTTGCTAAAAACCCCAACTATCTGTATATTAATGATTGAGTCATGTAAAATTACACATCATAATACTTCTCACAAGTATCTCCACCTCTGTTACACACAATACAGCTCAGATCTGAATCAATCACTGGCTCAAAATCTCCTTCGTTGCTTGCCTGCCTCCGCTGCTCAATACCTGCTCAAGAACTGATGATTATTCGAAGGCAACCACGTATTTCCTTGGCTAAATCACGTGAGCACAAGCTACAATGTGGGAAAACTCATTGGCATACTCAATCCCTTGACTGTGCAAGATCTGATGCATAACTATAGTCACAACTGATAGCAATCTGATTCTCTAACACCTATCCCTGCTAAACTGAACATGCACTGACATGCAACTGAGTTAACTGATGTATTCATTAGTTGTATTATGAGTTAATAACTTGTGAATTAATTAATAACTAATTCACCTAACTCATCTCTAGTCTATTTGCCAGTTAGACTAAATACAACCAGTTTAACAAAGCTAAACTGAACACAACTCCATCAACTGCACCTCCAGTCCACTAAACTCAACTCACTTGAGTTCTAACTGAAGTCCTGCATGCAAATATTAGTCATCCCATAGGTAACCATGTATTTCCTTCTGGGATCTGCATGTACCACATCCGTAGCTCATCCTGAAGTGCTCCAAGAGAATAAGACAAAGTTTATAGTCTAAATATTATTATGAGCTAATAATATTTGACTGTTCTATATTTAGACTGAGCAGTCACTCCACTGTGATCTAAAAATAGAAGTCCTTCTATTTTTCCCAACTTGATCAATTATCCATAAACAGTAACCTGCAATCCATAGACATGATCCATATGTCTAAAAATAGACATAGTCTAAAAATAGACTTGCGCCAAAAATAGCCTGCGGGCCCACTTAGTGAAGGCGACTCCTTTCCACTAAGCTCCATCATCTTGTTGCATTCTAAACAAGCATTTCTTGTTGCACACTTTTCAACACTCCCTCTCAACAAGAAAGGCTTCTTCTCAAACTCGATCCTGTAACTCTAGAATGTTCTGCATGCAGCACATCTGCCCGGTCCACTTTGCTCCAAGAACACTTGGAACAAAAAAAGACTCCCAACTGACCAATCTGTTGGGCTAGGAACATACTCTGATGCTGAAGCTCTACCTGCTCCTGACAAGTGCTCCCTCTTTGACATATGCGCTGCTGCAACATCTTCATGCATCTCGCAGCATTGCACACCTCTCTGTGCAAAACACTTGTGCCTCTGGCATTGCTATAACTTGCATGCTATGCGTTGTCCTAGGATTCCCCGCACTGTCGCTCTCTCTGCCGCTCCATCCGCATCTATCTCTACCCAATCAGTCAGTTCCTGCTACTCCACATCGGGGCTTCCGTAGCAAGGTCTCATCCAAGAGGTTGGGTACCTCAAGGATCCTGCCCCTCCTCCTTGGGACTATCAATCTATCTCGCCCCACCTCCTA
>APFE031712383.1:83377-97833 GCA_000404065.3 Pinus taeda
CTTCTGCTAGAGGAAGTGTTCTCAATTTTGTTCCTGGAATTCTTCCAAAGCTGGCAAGAAGCTGAAGTCTTCTGCTAGAGGAAGTGTCCCAGATTGCCAACTGAAGGCATGTTCATGGGCATCTTTATCTCTGGCTACAACTCTGAAACTGGTGTGGCAGGTTGTGGCTCAGGCTCACTTGATGTGGCTTTGAAGCTTGTAGATGACCATCATTTCCCCCCCATCAGATACAAGGTGAGAAGATGGAGAAAACTCAACTGCAAGACTGTTCAATACTTTAGAACAAGTTCTGACATGTGTTTGGAATATCTTCTTGGTTTTTGATGCCCATTGCCAAGAAGCGATCCATCCTAGATGAATCTTTGTTCTTGCAGGACGTTTGTTTCTAAAGCATCTGTGTGAAGAATGACTAGTTTTATGACAATGCTTACATGGATGAAGATCAAAACTGTGATCTTTCAAATGGCCAACTCAGTCACAGTGTTGGCATTTCACAATCTATTGTTATTGTTGTTGTTGCTATTATGGAAGAGAGGCAGAGTCTGGAACAGCTGGAGGTGAACTGTCATGAGGAGCAGGTGAACTGTCATGAATGAATCCATCACTCTGAAACTGAATGGGCTTGGCGTAGTCTGGAATATGAAAGGACAAGTCCTTGTCATATCCAAGACCGATTCTGTGCTTGTTATGGACAAGCTATTCCCAAGGTCTGATGATGGGCTTGGGAAGTGCACACTGAGTTTCTGCATCTGCATGTACAACTGCTGCTTTATTAGGTACTAAATCTGAACCAGCTGTAACATTATTGACTTGTTGTTTATTGGAGTCTGTTTCAATCTTCTGAACAGAAATAGGTTCAGAATGATGACTCCACTTGTGTAATTCTTCCTGCTGTAGCTTTGTCTCAAGCTGCAAAAACTCAATATTTTCATGTGCATTTTGGAGACAAATTTTTATATTGGAAAGAGAGGTTTTATTGATCTTAACCATCTCATCAACAATGGAAAGTATTAAATTATTCAGTAGTTTCAATACATCATCTATTCTATCCATTTCAAACCAATATAATCAGAGAAGTGATGTTATCTTCAGCTACAAATTGGTCTATAAAATGATAAATAATTGCCACTATTAGATGAGTAGTAGGATGCCAATATCACCAAGTCACTGTAGCAGACAGCATAGTACCAATTTCAATGTAGCAAATGACTCGTTTCTTTAATGTACTTCTCAAATTATTCAAACTACTCACACTGTTCGAATGCATAACTGAGAATTACTTCTCAAGAACGCTCATACATTGATGCAGGCAACCTGCATTTCCCAGAATCACATTGCTTGATCATATCAAAATACCATTCAATCACTTGTTGAGAAATTCCCCTTCTGGCAAATTCAACTAATTTTGGAAACTTCTTTGTACAAAACAATAATGGTTATAAAACCATGATTAGTACAAATTATCCCAAGTTTTCATCATAACTTCCATTTTTTTCACAAACTTTCACTCAATAAATATCATTCCACATTTCCATTTCATAGGGATTTTAAAAGTCATAATTTAAAATGCGCCAGTGTGTGTAATACCATTACATCACAATTTAAGTAAAACTTGACTCTTGTTTGTTTCTTTAACCACGTTCCCAATTCTTATCACCTCTTAACTCAATATTCAGGTGAACTCTTAAAACTTCCCAATTCGAATACAACTAACACATCCACATTGTCATGGAAAATTTCACAACTTAATGTCAATAACACATACATGACTTACCCATATACTCAGCACTCCTCTCAATATTCTATTTTCCATTCAACCTGTGCTCCTACAGTTCAATCCAGCAATTCGATTTCATTTCAATAGTGTCCAGGAATAGAGCAACTAGCAAGACTTTTCAAACCTGCGTCCGGTTTCCACTTGCAACTTCATTCTGGTTTTTACTTGCAACTCCTACATCGTATTTAACGTTTTCTTTAGCAAATCATCCTCCACAAGAATTGCATTAACATGCTTAACCTTACAAATACTCTAGCAAACTGCGTCTTCAACATTTCTGTCCACGCTCTCAATTCAGATTTAATTCATCAAACTTTTATCAATTCTGGATCGCACCTTCTGGCATGTCATTTTGGATTATCAAAATGATTTTTTCTCTCCAGCAGAACTCTGATGATCGATTGCAAATGAACCGATACATTCTTCAACATCCAGAAAAACCGTTCCATTGCTTCTCCACTGTGCTTTTGACCTGTGATTCAATTCTCATCATGCAATCAAACAACAGGTGAACGCATTGAACACAATCATTACTAATGGCAATGGCTTATCGAAGGCATCATTACAAATTCAACACCACTGCAGAAAATGCTTTAATCAATCTTGATATACATCGATTTTCCCACAGTACCAATTTATCGCGAATTCAACTGCATTCAATGTGTTATATTATTCAATCAATAGCGCCATTCATAATTCAAGTGCTATTGAACCCAATTTCTTCAATTTCTGAACCTGCAGCTCAACACGATTTCAACATTTTTCATAACAATTCAATTCAATGTTTATTAAACAATTGTGCCTTCTATAAAATCGACTCTCCAAGTCGATGTGCCAACGCCTTCCACAATGTTTAGTATGTCAACAAACGGTGATCTATTTCAATCAACTATAATGCCATATAGTCTGCAAGTAATCGACCCTCCAAACAGAAACTTCAAGGATGAACTTTAATCACCGCCTACTCTATTGTAACACTACGGCATGATCTTAGCATTACCAATTAAATACCAATGCAAACTTACCATATTCGATTCAACGCAGCTGCTTGTCTCAGCGTTCCATCACAATAGCTGCACTTCCAATGTGTTATTCAACCATTCTTTTAAATATTGCTTATGGGACATCGATTTATTTGTGTTGTGGATATTATATCATCAGAGAGCCAAGTGTAAAATCAAGCATCGATTCACTGAACTTTATAAACCCAACTATACAATAGTTTTCCATTCCAACATGCTTATATAAGAGCGTTCACCATAAACAGATGAACCATCGTCATTGTATATCATTCAACACTTTTGATTTATAAACACAACCCATACAAGTGCGCATCACTAAAACCATTTCAGAAATCAACACCCAATTTCTAAAAAACCACACTTATCATATTAAAACCACGCATATCAGGCTGTCTCAAAACCACGCATCAGCAGCACATCATGTCAGCCTTCACGCATGTCAGGCAGTAGCACATCTCCACGCAGAGGTATCAAAACTGCGCATATCAGGCATGTCATCTCAGGCATACGAAAACTTGGAAAGAGCAGCTGCATTTCAAGGTTGAACCCTTTACGATGCCCATCATGGTGTGTCGAGCAATGATAGAATAGACTTGGCTCCAACTATATACAAAGCGTCCAGCAAGAAATCAAGCGACAGAGCATCCAGCTTTCAAATCAGGTCAGGATGACTAGCATGCCAATGCAAACGTTTCAAACCAGGTCAGATGAATGTCAGACAGAGACCGCAAGTACAGAGAGCGCAGGTATAAAACGTCTATGACACTGACGCAGTGAGACAACGTTTGCAGCTGGTCTCTTATCAGAGGGCGCAGGCTTGACACAAGGTGCAGACAATATCAAAAATGTATATAATAGACAGACATGTCAGAACAACTTGGACAGCGCTGGCAGTGTCAGGCAGAGGAACGTTTCATACGTTCAAGTGAATATGGAAGACAGGGCGTAAGTCTGTATAAGGGAATATGGTAGAAATAAATTGCACAGAAAGGCCATAAACAAACGGCTCAAATTAATTATGCAGGGCGGGAATACGCCCACTCTGATACCATGTTAAACACACATGGGAGAAAGAACAATAGGAAAGATAAATCATGTGAGTACATATTTTATTAACAGGAAATATACATTTATAGTACATTGTTGTGACCGTTGGGTTTCACATCCCAAGGTCTCTTGGACTCCTTTTGTCCATTCGGCTTCCACACTAACCCATTGAGGATTAGGTGTCCAACATATTCTTTGCCAATTGTAAAACCCTTTTAATCTCCTGATTGATGGGCTGATAATTACTGGTTAGCATGTTTATAACAGGATGCACAAATGAATCAATGAAGCCTTTGTAAGTAAATACAGTGGAATACATTTGGATAAATGGTGTCCAATAGATGACAGATCTTGGGTTGCCTTTGGTGTCTAACTTCAGAATGTTGATTGGAAACTTGTCTAACTAATAATATAGGAACATGTGAAACAATACAGATGAGTATTTGAATAGTCTCTCATTTGGTAGTCTGATAAATTTTTCATGCATTTTGTCTACTATGAACTGCGCATAGTTATACATTATAGTAGGAGGCTTGCCTGGGCAAAATATAGAAAGGAAATCAAGGACAACCTCATCCACATGTTCATCTGTGGTGTACCCTAGAATGCAAGAGAGAATGGTAATAATTTGTCTACCTGTCTCAAAGAAAATGGTGGTAGCATAAGGAGGACTATCAATAAGAGTATGAGACTCTTTAATGATGAAAGTTTGAATAATCTAAGATTTCTTGGGAATGTCTAGCTTTGTGTAGAGGTCAAGCAATCCTTCAATTGAAAGTGGGGTCTCATTTTGACTTGATTGGATTTGCAGCATTTGATTAATGGATTCTATAGTTATGGTGAATAAAACTTGTTGGTCAAGGGTGACTATGGCTCGTTGACTGGGAATGTAGCAAGCTTGGCAGAAGTGGATGATTTCTGGGAATGGGTGTACCTATGGGAAACAATACTTGCGAAAATTTGACTCCCAAAGGTGAATGTCATCATTTTGGTTTAAAAACTTGTCTTTACTCCAGCATTGGAGTTTTAGTAGGTAGGCAGGGGAAGCAGTATATTTAATTTGAAAGTCTCTATCGGCTAATGCAAGGTGATCAATATCCAAGTGAGGGGCTGGAAGGGGTCTTACATCCAAAGAAGTTTGGGAAGCCATAATTGGGTTTAATGAGTTGAATTATGCTTTCTTTGGCTTTGGAAGCAAGGTTTAGGAGTTCTCGACAGTGGGAGGGTAATTTCAATATGTAAGAAAGGGTTTAGGATGTATAGTAGGTTTCTCTTCAATTCAAGAAGGTCTTTTAGTTAATTTAATTAATTAACCATTCAATAATTATTGTGTGTTTTTCAAATTCACAGGGTCATTCTGGTTTTTCCAAGAATACCTAGAAATTGGTGATTTGGTGTGCAAACGGGGTTTTGTTGTAGCTGCAGAATGTACTGAGGCATGAACTGGATATTTGCTGCTTTAATTTGGTGTTTGTAGTGTCTTATGCTAGCAATTGGTGGCTAAATTGGTCGCTCAGAGGTTCTGGGTGTCATAAATGGCTTAGTAGAGGTTTTCAATGAAAATGAACAAAATGCGTGAATTGGGGAATTTTTAGCCTTTTAACCGATAACAATCACATTTTGGCACAAATATTATTGAATGAACAGTGGGCAGTTTTGCCTCTAGGTGGGGACATGGTTTTATGTGACATTGCACCTCTTTTGGATGGCGGACAATATTTTTCGTGAGCACAGAATATAACGTGTCGTTGCCATGTAGCCAAACAACGCTCAAACAAAACTGTGATTCTCGTGTGCTCTCTAGCTGTTAACTGTCGGACAATGAATCTACGTGATACAGCTTTACACCATTGGATCTGGGGGTGGGAGATAGGAGGGATACCGCACAGTTGAGTTGCATGGATGAATTTAGGAAAGTGGATGGCGGGGCCCGAGGTTTTATTACAAATAATTGTAATTAATTAAAGAATAATATCGATATTTAATATAAGCAGTAGGCTAATAAAGGTGGGACCATGGGTTATGTGGCGGGGGTTTTTTAATTGCACCAAGGGTTGGTGGGTTGAAAAAGGGTATCAAGGAAATATAAAGTGGGGGATGCTAATTACTTAATGCGGGGGCATAGGAAAAACTTAGGGTAAAGGGTTTTTGTGGGTCTTTTAAGGGGAAAGGGAAATTAATAAGGGGGGGAAGTGATATTTGTAATGGGGAATAATTTTGACACTAGGGAAAAGGGGTTTTGGGAAGGGGGCATGATTTTTGAAGGGTGATTTCTAGGGGAATGTGTGAAACCAAGGGTTAAAGGTCAAAATGAGGTGGAAGGGTATTTATAAGTAATGAATGGATAATGGGGGAAATTAGGAAATAATTATGTGGGGGTGTAGTGAGATGAGAGGAAATTTAGTAAACAAACTTTGATGAATATCCTTTCTTTTTCTGAACTCCTCCTGCACATGAAACATAGGATTAAGCATGATAAATGTGCTTTTGTGTTGGCTTATATGGGCTTGACTCAGGTTTGGAAGAATTATTTAGCCAAACAAATCCCGCAGCTACCAGCCCTTTCGGCAACAGCCCGCAAAGCGCGGACTGAGGTCTCACCCGAGGTTGCAGGAGAGGGTGCTGGAACTAGGTTTCCGCACCCTAGGGATGTCTTAGATGTGGTTTGGGCCTTGCGTGCTGTTCTGTAGCCTTGCGCTACGCCAGATCCGCATAGATCAGAATACTCTTATCATGCTTATTATAGATGGAATCACTTATTACTAGTTTGATCTAGTTAAAACGGTCTTTAAGCAAACATTTATTACTTTTGGTTACTCCACGCATCTAGATTAATCTAGTTCACATGAATTCAACTGTAGCAAATGCAGAAATCATAACAGTTCATTTATCATAAAAGAGTACAGTTGCAATCAACACAAAATTCAGAAGAAACTTATATTTATTATCAATCTTCAACAATACATCTAGATCCACCTTGCACACTCAGTTGCAGGGGTCCACGCACACAGCTGCTGACTTTCTAGGCCTCTACGCACATAACTGCAGATTCTACCCTACTCCCTCAACTCGGACTTACAGATGCTTTCAAGCTACTTCCTTTCAGAACCCATTACATTCCATCATTTCAAAGAACTACTTTCCCTCATAGAGCCCCACTCTAATTATAATTTCCCTTGGCCTACGGTTCCTCCGCAGGCCGACTCTATTACTATTTCTTTACATTATTTTTGGGTGGACTACCCTTTGACTCAACCTACTATAGTTTGTGCTCCGCGCTTTCCACAGAGTCTTTTATCCTAATATCACCCAAAATTATGGGCTTTGCACCCCATACTCGTTCCGCAGGGCTTGCGCTACCCAACAGTCCCCCAACACAATCATCATGACTTGTCCTGAGTCACTTAGTTGGTGCATCCATCTTTGTGTGAAGGTTGTTTAACAAGTTCTACACTATGCGTGTCTCTTCAACAAATTCTGCGGTGGTCTGTTGTACTAGTGCCACTCGAGTCGCTGATGTATCTGTGTCTAATGGATTCGCTTGCTCAGAATCACAGGCTTCCTGCATCTGTGCTATCTTTACATCCATCATTGTAGAAATGGTAAACACTTCATCGATCCATGGCTGAATGTGGCCTTTAAGTTCTACCTCATTTTTCCTTGCAACATCCATTTGGGCCTTAAGAACCTAAGCTTCCCTCATCTTAACTAGCTGTTGTGTGATAGTGACCATTTGTGCCTCTCTGCAGGCTATATCATAGGCCCGCTGCAACGTGTGTACCTCATCTTCAACGCGTTGAATGGTGGGGTCCTCCTGTAGAGATGTAAGTAGGCCAATGGATTGATCCAAAAGTCTGGAATAGTCTCGGACTGTGCTTCGCATGGTTTCCATGCCTTCTTGAGTTTCTGCGTGATGGTGTTCATCATCGAGTCGAGGTTGCTATGACTGGAGCCAAAGCTCTACAATCTATAGGGAAAGCTCTCCTTGTGCTTTTTCGGCTTCTTCCTAGACCATGAAGACTTCTATAGCCATGTGTTGAACCTTCGTCAGAGTTGGAAGATCCTCAAGGATAGCTACCCTCAAAGTTGTGTGGCATGCTTCTGTGACGGCTTGTTCGACGCTCCTGTAATGCTTGACCCAAACAGTGTGCTGAAGATTGACCTATTTTATCTCATATTTCTGCTTCCATAAAGTGTGGAGGGTGCAACCTTCCCTAGTGTGGAGTTCACAAGTGAGCCCCTCCTGTAGTTGAAAAAGTATGCTACTAGGTAGGGCAACCAAATCTAAATCCCAACTACCCTCATCACTGGGTATTGTGATAGTAGCAGCTGGCAATGTTATGGTGTTCGATGCAGGCGCACTCATCAGTGAATCAATCATACCTGTGTTGTTGGCGAGGTGAACCTTCCCCCAAGATTGTGCCTGCAATGTTTCCACTTGCTTCTGGATTTCCCCCAACACAGTTGTCTATTCTGTAAGTAGAGCAGGCAATGCAGGGTTTGCTGTGAATTCGTTCTCCACCCCTGTTATTACTTTGGACTTTTTCCTGAGACCTGGTGGGTCCTCCCACCTCAACTGTTTGAACTACTCTCTAGGAGCCTGAGTGTCTATCTCCTATGCTGGTTCCAATGCCTGCATTACCGAACTCTCATCAGTTAGTAGGATCTAGGAAACCACTTGTTACAAAGCCAATTGTTGTTCCTATCGTGCTTTTTCTACCAGACGCTGGAACCACTGTCGTTGTTCCTTCTCCTACTGTTTGGTAACGAGTTTTTCTAGGATGGCCTTTTCCAGAGCACGCCATTCGAGAGGCCATTTTGCTAAAACCCCATTGATTGCTTCGTCCGTTGTGATAAACGGAAGTGTGTTCCAAGATTGGTTTGGGTTCTTTCACACCCAGATGTACACATGATGCATGTTAGCTTTAAACTCGGCCATGCTTTGGAAATTATTGTAGATTGTGGGAGACATGCACAGTCGACGAGCAATCCGGATTCGTATTTGTTTTGCCATGGAAGTCCAAAATGCTCGAATTGCAGAAACCCTTGTCACGTCCCTTGTTGAACATATCGCCATAAACCGTACAGCCTCAGGTAGGTCATCTGTAATGCCAGGGAACTGGCTATCCACTGGCAGCGCACTTGTTACCAAAAATATTGACAAAAGCAACCAAGCATAATGAAGTGTCTTACCTCTATCCTATGCTTCTCGGCAATTGGTCAAGAACTTCGTGCATAAGAACTATACCCAATTAAACTGCATCCCCTGGGTGCACTGCCTGGCCAGCACAATGACGAAGGCAGGTACTTCATCTGCACGACACTTCCTCATGAGTTTTCCCTCGAGGAGTTGTGTAGCCACTCAGACGGCCCGGTCATTGATGCTAGCTATGACATATCCATGCTTTCCTTTCACCAGCTTGTACCACATCTTCATTGTTTCGACAAGGCTGACCTCGCTACTAGTTCTTGTGGGTTAGCTGGGTCATCTCCTTGCTGTGGTAGGTGCGTTATGCGGTGGATTAAATCAGTTGTGATCAGAATCAGCTCTTCCAACCATAAGAAGCCATCATGTACAAGATAGAGAAGTTGTCGGATCACAAAGGCCGTAATAGTCGCACAGTGGTAGTGAGGTAGCCATCAGAGGTTGAGGATCCCTGCCCTCTCTATACCTAGCAGCCACACCCGTGGTAACAAGTTGTCTGTGGCCAATTCAGGGAACTTCTCATTGTCGACTAGATCCCAATCTTCAAATTTGAGGGTCAGAATGTGTCCCCACGATGAGCCTTCAATCTTTATATCATCTCGAAGAAGAGGGGTCTGAAGTTCGGCTTTTGCTCCATCTAAGTCCTTTAATGTCTTTGTTGACCCTGTCTATGCAGACAGATATGGGGGAAATGACGAAATTTGGAATGAATCTACTTCATCCTCATCGATCTGGTCAAGGAGCTCCTAAAGAGCCTCGTCCTCTTCCTTATTGTCTGTCGAAACGGCTTTGCCCTTATCGGCTGCAACTTGCTTGGTGAGCCACAGTGAGGCTCGGACTGTGAGGGTCTTCTACTTCGTCTTCTGCCTTCATGGTGTTCGTGGGGATTTTGGAACCTGCTATTCCTGGCCCATGCCTGCTAACTCTTCCCGATTCAACTGCATTTCTTTGGCGAATCGTGCTCAGGTTCTAGCCATAGGACACATGGGTTGATTTATGGCTAGATGTATACTGATTGATCCTAGTATATAGGGCCGATGTGCCTGTATACTCCCGCAATCATAAATTAAGACCGTCACTTTGAAAAGTGTCATTTCATTGTGTTTCAGTATCATACCAACATTCCCTCGAGTGCTCTTAATGAATCCACCTCGGAACTTTCATCTTAATGTTTCACTGCCAGCTCCTTCCTATCGTACCCTAACGTCTCTATTATGGAAAGGAGTGCTAACAATTATCTTTCGGCTGGGTTGCGCAATAGCGCATCCCATCACTCATAGTTGTGATTGAGAGAGGGTAATGTAGGCAAAACTAGGTACGCCAAATTGACTTCTTGTAGACTTGTTTATAGTCCCATGCCCTCTTTCAGTTGCTTGGGGTGCTGAGACTATGACCTTAACGACTAGTTAGGTGTCCGCACCGTCGGTGCAGATCTGTACTATCATTACCTCCTTGTGTTGTGGGCATCATCCGAGCGCTTGGTCAGCCAAGGTTTTACGCCACAGATGTGTGTGTTGTCTTGATAGCCTGGTCCCCTCTGGGTTACTTCTAGCAATATTCCGCGAGGGTATGAGTCGTCCTAGGTGAAAAAGGGCTGAGCTTCTATGAGCATTGCAGCGTGATATCCTTCTGAATTTAGTCCTTTCTACCAGGCTTCGATCTCTAGATCGTACCTTAAGGGTGTTGTCAGTGCGGGGCCAGTAGCTATTTGGCTTCTTCTGGTTTTTCTTCCATTGCCTAATGTAGAGCCATCTAGGTCGCAGTACCCGTAGCCTCCAAGAAAATCGTGTTAGCGCAGTGTCACAATGTATGACATCCCTTGGGTTTTCGTGGATCGTGTGGGTAGCTTCTAGTGATTCATGTTGTTGCGGGTTGCTCTTCTTTGTTTGTCTAGCTACTGGTATTATTGTGTGTCCGCGACCTGCACGCTTTAGTTTACACCCACCTCTTTTGTCGCTGTCCTAGCTTTTCAAGATGCAAATACCTTCGGCACACCAGGCTTTGATTTTATTGAGACCACTGGTTCTCTCTTGACTTTTGTGAATGACATGACAACTCCTACTGCCACGATTCTATTACAATTCAATGTGGTTACTTCATGCAATTAATTTTGCCATCATTCAACCTCTTCATCTAAATCTGATGTGCAAGAGCTATCGTGGTCCCATGAGAGTCGTCCATCCATAATTGGATTCACTCGGCCCCCATTTCACACGGTGAGCTGGTAGATGCAGTCTAGTTCCCTGTCACTATCGTCGTTGCACACTGGTTCGGTATAGTGGGCACCTTCAGCTAGATCTAAAGAAACGCTTACTCAAAGTGCATTTTTTCGAAGATTATTTTCCACTTTTTGAGGTTGATGATTCCATTCATGTCTATTTCCCATTCTATCCCTAGTAGTGTCAGATAGGGGTTACTGTCGCCATGATTTTTATGACTTCAAAATTAGCGTACGTGCGGGCACTATTGATATCTACGACAATTCCTTGCAATCTTCCCATCGGCAGGATCTTTTGTTGGTTTTGTTGGGTTGTGTTATATTCTTTCCACGTAGTTAATAGGGGGTTTGAGGGGTACCTGTAATCACACTTTATGGGGTCCGGGGCAGCGCCCCGGAAAATTTTGGTTTTGGACCCTATGTTAGGTTGGGCGGACCCACCTATGGTTTTGTGCATGATTTTCGCACATGTTTTTTGGACGCGATGGTTTTCGGTCCATGGTATTGGATCGATGGCTTTTTGGTCCATGGTATTGGACGTGATGGTTTTTCGGTCCATGGTATTGGATGCTTCGGCATGTATAAATATGTATTGTAACATTGAAAGGAACATAATGAAAAATCAAGCTGGTAGTCTCGGTTTTGAGATCCAGTGCGAAATCTCTGTGTATATGTGTTTTATGTGTTATGCTCTTGCATTTTTATTTTTCCTGTGATTTAGAATTCATATGCAGGTAATTTTTGTACAGGGTTAAAACCTACAACTAGCCATGACAGACATTTCGTCAAACATGTCACAAATATGTAATCTACAAGTTTAAACAACAAATAAGAGCATAGGGGTCTCATACTTATCTAAGAATTGCTAAGAAGCATTGCTCACTTATATCATTAGCTACATTATCATCTATTAGGTCATATATACATTATTCATTCATTCACAAATCAAAACATGAGGAGGGCCATACATCATCATTGTCATAATACATGCTTATAACCAGCATAATAACAACAGAAATATCAAGGATACATCATCCATAGAATCCACATATAAACCAGTACATTTACACATAAAATACCAAGGAAAGAACCTCTTATTAATGAATGCAAAAGCCAACCTCGTATGAGACTACCATGTTCCATGCGACCATAGATTGGCTAAGCCAAATATCTCTTCATCAAATCACCCTCGTGCCATATTCCAAGCATGAATGTGGGACTTGTTAGCGCTCAAATCTACCTTAGGCTGAAATAAGGTAAGACTCAAGGCCACATCAAACCACGCTTAGCCTCGTAGCTAGCCCTACGAGGACAGGAGAGGGCTCTCTCCGGGTCAAACTCGGCAAAGATAATCGAAAAGGCTCCGAAGATGACCGAATTGATGACTAATTTTAGGCTAGGTATGAAGTACAAAGAGTTTAGAATTGATTTTTAAAGATTTTGTTGAATTCAAAGGGAAGGGCAATTTTGGGTGCGGGGATGAGGCACAACTTTTGTAGAGGTCTACTTGGGGCAAGATAGGTGATTGTTTTGATGCCTTAAAGCAAGTGAGATGAGTAGATCAGACTGGTGAGGAGCTAAGGAGAGCAAGGGAGTCTCAAGGATTCTCCTTAAACTGAAGAAAACATAGAAAATTAAACAAATTTAAAGGCGGAGCATAACAATTTCATGGATTCTACCTTAACACTTCATTTGTTTAATTAGAGAAGATTCAATAGAGAAAATGATACACATACATAAATTACAAGTACTGAGAGAAACACACCATCAACACATAAAGCCACATGGATCCCAAATAGTGCTGCAAAACCCTGGTCTTTCCTTTGCCAAAAATTTAGATAAGATATGTACAATATAGTCTCAAGCTATTCCCAAGAGTCCAACCTCTCCAACCTCTGAAAATGATTGAGAAATTACATCATATAGACCATCCTAACCCCTTTCCTTGCCTCTAGGGGTCGAGCTCATCATTCTAGGAGCTGTTTGAACTAATTCTAAACAAGGAACTGAAATCAAAGTAGTCAAACAACTTACCCCTATATGCTAGGAAACTAATTCATTCATTTAATTTTCACCTTTTAGTGAAAGAATCCTCTAGAACAAGTAAAAATGTGCCAAAATTACATCATACACATCAAATTACATCAAGCTGGGTCAAACATCACATCAAGAGGTGAAACTAGTCACAACTGGCCGAAATTCTGAGTTGGAAGGTGAAAATTTGACCAAAAAACCATGTGCGTCGCGCGCCTGAGCCCTATGCGCCGCGCGCCTTTCCACCTGTTTTTTGGGCACTTCCCGGCATTAAAATTGAGCTCAGGTTTGCCTGTTGGAAAACCCTAGATTTCGACTTTCTAACCCAAGTGGAATTGTCAAATTTGGTGTCCATTTGACCCTCCAAAAGTGCATTCTCCCAGAAGTACTTCCTGCTGGTGCAAAAAGTGGCAGAAAGGTAATTTTCATGATGTTTTTGAGCCTTTTGGTCACCTAGAACTTCATGAAATGCCTTGGAAATGGCTGAGCATATGTATTTCATCATGAAAAATCTAAAACTATAAGCCATCTGTGATTTGGACCTCCCCATCTTATGGGTTGTGCGCTGCGCGCGACGCGTAGAGCCAAAAAACCTGTTTTGCAAGCCAAAAATTTCAAAACGAAAAAATTTTCTCCAAATTTGCCCAAATTTGGAGTGAAGACCCTTCATGATGTATCACACTCAACTAATGAAGCCTCGGCCAAAACTCGAAGTGGATCGGGCCTTTTGCGTTGTTTTTGCGCTTTGCTCAAACGCCTCTTGAGGATCTTCATTCTCGCTTTGCAAATATGCATGCAAGCCCAATAGTGAGTCTTCGTGTGGCGAAGCATGTCTTTGTCCCTGTTTGCCTTCGCCAACAACTTCTCCAAATGAGTGTCAACCCGGAGTGGCAGTACTGCAGAAGTATTTCTATTGGCCGAATCTTCGACAGGAAGTCGGGAAGTACATTAGGTCATGCACTGCCCGTGCCATTGCCAAACCGACCATCAAGAAGCAAGGCCTCTATACCCCGCTGCCTACCCCTAATTAGCCTTGGGAATCCATCTCCATGGATTACATGTCAGGGCTTCCTTCCACTAAGCATGGAAATGACTGTGTTTTTGTGGTCGTCGACAGGTTCTCAAAGATGGCCATTATGATGGCCTGCAAGA
>APFE031712383.1:111354-124370 GCA_000404065.3 Pinus taeda
TTGAGTAAGAAGTTGGACAACAAGGGGGAGAAAGGCATATTTGTTGGATATAGTGATGAATCCAAGGCATACAAGCTCTACAATCCATCAACCAAGAAGGTCATAATTAGTAGAGATGTGCAGTGTATAGAAGAGGAAGCATGGGATGGAATTTTAGAGAATAAAATCAATGTGAAAGCATGTATACCACATGAGGAAAAAGAGGAATTGACAGCAGCAAGAAATTCCTCAATAGTGACTCCCTCTACTCCTATTCAAGCACAAAAAAGTAGGAAACAAGTAACATCAGTAACAAATAATAGGACAGTGTCATGCATTCAAGCAAGTGCTTCTCCAAGCATGCCAAAAAGTGAAACAGAGTGACATGTCAAGCCCATATTCAACAAGCACAAGAAGACCACAATTCATAAATTTAAACGAGATTAATGAGCAAGATGAAGTTGATATTAGTGCTGGCCAGTTTTTTGTCATGTAGATGATCCAATCCATTTTGAGGATGCAGTCAAAGAAGAAAAATGGGTTGCGGAAATGGAGGAAACAATAGAAACAATAGAAAAGAATGATACGTGGGATTTAGTGAACCTTTCGCAAGTAAAAGATGTCATTGGAGTGAAGTGGGTCTATAAGAACAAGAGCAATGTTGAGGGGGAGATTAAAGGGCATAAAGTGAGGCAAGTTGTCAAAGGGTACAAGCAACAACATGGAAGAGATTATGCAGAGACGTTTGCGCCAGTTGCGATGACCAAGACAGTGAGTACAATTTTGGTGATTTCTATGAAACATAAATGGAAGGTGTATCAAATGGACGTAAAATCAAAGTTGTTGAATGGAGTGTTGAAAGAGGAAGTGTATTTTGTGCAACCACCTGGTTATGAGGTAGAAGGCAAAGAAGACAAGGTGTATAGGTTGAGGAAATATATACACTCTACATCTCTCTACATCAAAGAGAGTGATGGTAAGCTTCTAATTGTTATCTTATATGTTGATGATTTGATTTTTACAGGAAGTGATGATTTTCTCATCATTGATTTCAAAGATGTCATGAAGAGTGAATTTGAAATGACTGACTTGTGGTTGTTAAGGTATTTTTTGGGCATAGAAGTGAAGCAAACAGAAGATGGCATTTTTATTTCTCAAGCAAAGTATGTGACAAGAATTTTATAAAGGTTTAATATGCAAAACAACAAGCCCACACAAACTCCAACTGTCATGGGGATGAAGTTGAGCAAAGAAGATTGCAACAACAATGTCAATTGGACATTATAAAAAAGCATGATAGGCAGCTTGATGTATTTTACCACCACTATGCCATATATAATCTATGGAGTGAGTTTAGTGTCGAGGTTCATAGATACACCCAAGGAGACATTGGAAAACAACCAAAATGATTCTAAGGTATATCAATGGGACAAAGGAGTATGGTATTATGTATTCCACAAAAAATGATTTTAGGCTAGCTGGTTACATTGAAATTGAGTGGGTAGGAAGTGTCAATGATAGAGAGAGCACGTCAGGATATGTTTTTCATTTGTGTTCTAGAGGCATTTCATGGTCTTCCAAGAAGCAGTCGGAAGTGTCATTGTCAACAGGAAAAGATGAATATGTCGCCACAACAACAGTGGCATGTCAAGCAGTTTGGATTAGAAGGATGTTGAGGGATCTTCGCCACAACCATGAGGGAATGGCAACTATTTTCTGTGACAACACTTCCACAATTTCATTTTCAAAGAATTATGTTTTTCAAAACAGGACCAATCACATTGATGCTAAATATCATTTTATTAGAGAATTAATTAAAAATGGTGAAATTGTGTTATAGCACTATAAGTCACAGGAACCATTTGTTGATATTTTCAAACAAAGCCATTGACACGTGAAAGTTTTGTTTATCTCATAAAATTTTTGGGAATTGTCAATGGCAACAGTTATGATTAAGGGGGATTGCTGGAAATATTAATCCCAACCACCACGTTAAACACACTAATAGTAGCCATACTTGTCAGATGAATTTTGTAGGTTGTGATTTTGCTTGCAGGATGAAGGACTGAAGTTCTAAACAGAAGTAGAGCGTTGACCATTCCACAACACATCAGATAGTTAAAGAACTTAATGAAGATTTGGTAAATGCGTATAGGAAGAAATTCACTTCGCGACTATTATATACACTCCACAACAACTGCAAGTTCAAAAAATCATTTATTATGTAAAATCGCCCATACTTTGTATTGATGTTTTTATATGTGATGTATTAATGAGTCAAAGTTGTATGTTGTGATAAATATAAATGTAAAAGTCATTTGCAAGGTTGAGCGAGAGGGATGGTGTAATTCTGTGAGGTAGTGAGGAGAAAATTGTGGAGAAAATATTGGTGGCCATGTGAAAACAAATATTTACAGGTTTACAGAGAGTTACTCTGAAACCGCAGGTGAAGCGTAAATTGCAGTAAGATATTTTTGTTTTACTTGGAGCAGTAGCATCCAATTTATCATGCGAATGTATTTACATATGTTTTATAATATAATCCAAAGTTTGGTTTGTTTCCATATGGGTTAAAACTTTCATGAGTAGATTTACCACAAACACATTTGTTTTACTCTGGTTTGGCGTGAGTAAATAGCTATGTTTTATTTAAGCCTCTGTCTAGTTGTGATTTCCTTGCTGCAACTGAAGGTTTGCTTCTCACAACTAATTTCTTGAAGCAAACTCCTCTCCTCTGCCCCTGTAAAATTTCTAACATGGTATCAGAGTGGGTTAAACTTTGTTAGTGTAAAAACAAGTGTTTTTACTAGCAGTTAAAAAAAAATGTTTTAAGGGAAGATTATTTTTTCCTTTGGAGTGTATTTACCAGTAGATAGAAAGTTTTTTCTACACTCAGAAATAGAAACATCAAGCACAATATTGACTAATTGTTAGATACCTAAATTTAATGGGAAAAATTATGATTATTGGGGTATTACAATGAAGGCCCTTTTTTCTTCTCAAGACATTAGGAATTTGGTGGAGAATGGTTTTCAAGAACCACCAGATGTAACAACATACAATGTCTTGTCTCAAGAAGAAATGGATTTGTTGAGGGACAACAGGGAGAAGGATGAAAAATCCCTATTCTATATTTTCCGAGCAGTTCATGAAAGTATTTTCCCAAATATTGCAACAACAACGAAGTCCAAGCAAGCATGGGACACCCTCCAGACAACCCACCAATGCATGGAAAAGTGAATATAGCAATGCTACAAATTTTAAGGAGATACTTTGAAACACTTTGTATGATAGAGTCTGAGAATGTAGATTCATTTTTTAGACATGTAATTGGACTAGTTGCTCAAATCATGTATCATGGTGAGACCCTCGAGGAAAGGATAATAGTTGAGAAAGTTTTGAGAAGTTTGTCGACAAGGTTTGATTCCATTGTTGTGGCCATAGAATAGACAAAGGATCTCTCAAAGTTCTCAGTGGATGAGATTCATGCATTACTGATTTCTCATGAACATAGACTGAATAGAGTAATAAGCTCCTCATTGGAGCATGCCTTGAAGATACAAGTTTCATTTGGTCAAGATAGAGGCGGAGGAAGATCATATGCTAGAGGAAAGGGAAGAAGCCCACACAGTGGTGGAAGAAGTATCCCTTAAAGCTCAAGTGGAAGGGGCAGCAATCAAAATCCAAGTTAAGGCCCCAATCCAAAATCAAGCACAAGGTCAGAGATATGGTAAATCTCAAGTTCAATGTCATTATTGTAAGAAGTATGGTCATTATGAAATTGAATGTAGAAAGAAGCAATATGAAATTAGTAACAAACCAAGTGTAAATTTCACAAAGGAAAATCAAAACCATGATCACATGTTTTTAGCTTGTATTGTAGCACAAGAAAAACAAAGTGATGTATGGTATCTAGATTCAAGGTGCAACAACCACATGTCAGGAAACATAGAAATGTTTTCCAATCTAGATGAAAGTGTGAAATCTGAAGTGACATTAGGGACTAATAGAAAAGTCTTTTTCATGGGCAAAGGAAGAGTTAATATCCTAACAAAGAAGGACGAGGAGAAATGCATCTCAGATATTTACTTTGTCCTTGTTTTGAAGCATAACCTCATAAGCATTCGACAGCTCAAGAAAAAGGGCTACAATGTATTTTTGAAAAATGATGAGTGCTCAAGTTTGGATAGGCCTCCAAGCAGACAACTGATTGCAAAGGTTCAAATGACAAAGAATAGAATGTGTCCCCTAAATATAAGATCATATTTGAAGGAAGAAGTTGCACAAGCACAACTATTAATGAACTCACAAGAAGATGGAAGAAAAGATGTAGTTGTCACACAAGTAAACTTTCAAGCAGAGGTCAAAGATGAAAATTGGTTACAACACTTGATATTTGTTCATCTCAAATTTGGAGGTTTGAATTTGCTGCATAGAAAAGACATGGTGAAGTTATTTCCGCTTATAGAGAAACGGACAACCTATGTGAAGGATGTATCTTGGGCAAGCAACATAGAGAGACATTTCTAGCAGGAAAGTCAGTAAGGGAAAAGGCACATTTGGAGATTGTCCACTCATATTTATGTGGACCAATGCAAACACCACCAATTGGTGGCAGCCACTATCTTTTGAATTTCATAGATGATTATACATGGGTTTACTTCCTAAAACAGAAAAGTGAAGTGTTTGAACACTTTCATCAATACAAGGCTCTTGTTGAGAAGAAAAGTGGACACTACATAAAATTCTTTAGGACTGACAAAGGTGGTGAATACATCTCAAATGACTTCCTTCAATTCTGCAGAGAGCATGGAATTCACAAAAAATTTACGACAAGGTATACACCTCAGCAAAATGATGTTGCAAAAAGGAAGATAGGACCATTATAGAAATGGAAAAGAGTATGTTGAAGCCAAATCATCTACCAAATGATTATTGGGTTGAAGATTTTGTTTGTGCGGCTTCTATCATGAATACATGTCCAACCAAAAGTGTCATGAATGTAGTTCCTGAAGAGGCATGGAGTGGAAGAAAGCATAGTGTTACTCACATGAGAGTCTTTGGATGTGTGGCATATGCACATCTCTCGGATGAGTTGAGGAAGAAGTTGGACAACAAGGGGGAGAAATGCATATTTGTTGGATATAGTGATGAATCCAAGGCATAAAAGATCTATAATCCATCAACCAAGAAGGTCATAATCAGCACAAATGTGCAGTGTATAAAAGAGGAAGAATGGGATGGAATTTTAGAGAAGAAAATTAATGTGAAAGCATGTATAACATATGATGACAAAGAGGTATTGACAGCAGCAAGAAATTCCTCAACAGTGACTCCCTTTACTCCTATTCAAGCACAACAAAGTAGGAAACAAGTAACACTATCAACAAATAATAAGACAATGTCACGTAGTCAAGTAAGTGCTTCTCCAAGCATGCCACAAAGCGCAACATCAAGTGACATGCCAAGCCCATCTTTAGAAAGCACAAGAAGACCACAATTCATAAATTTAAATGAGATTTATGAGCAATATGAACTTAATAGTAGCACTGGTCTAAATTCCTTATTTGCACTTTTTTTTCATGTAGATGACCTAGTCCATTTTGAGGATGTGGTCAAAGAAGAAAAATAGAAGCAATAGAAAAGAATGACACATGGAATTTAGTGAACCTTCCGCAAGGAAAATATTTCATTGGAGTGAAGTGGGTCTATAAGACCAAGAGAAATTTTGAGGGGAAGATTAAAAGGCGTAAAGAGAGGCTAGTTGTGAAAGGGTACAAGCAGTAGCATGGAATAGATTATGTAGAGACATTTGTGCCAGTCACGATGATGGAGATAGTGCATATAGTTGTGGCAATTTCTATGCAGCATAAATGCAAGGTGTACCAAATGGACGTAAAATCAACATTGTTGAATGGAGTTCTAAAAGAGGAAGTGTATGTTGCGCAACCACCTTTTTATGAGGTAGAAGGCAAAGAAGACAAGGTTTAAAGGTTGAGGAAATCTCTTTATGGCCTGAAGAAAGCACCGCGTGCATGATATAATAGGATAGATGCTTACTTGTTGGATAATGGTTTCGAAAATTGTGATGGTAAGCCTATTCTCTACATTAAAGAGAGTGATGATAAGCTTCTTATTGTTGTCTTATATGTAGATAATTTGATTCTTACAGGTAATGATGATTACATCATCATTGATTTCAAAGAAGTCATGAAGAGTGAATTTGAAATGACTAACTTGGGGTTGTTAAGGTATTTTTTGGGCATAGAAGTGAAGCAAACAAAAAATGAAATTTTTATTTCTCAAGAAAAGTATGTGACAAACATTTTAGGGATATTTAATATGCAAAACAACAAGCCCACACCAACTCCAACTATCATGGGGATGAAGTTGAGAAAAGAATATTGCAACAACAATGTCAATCCGACATTATACAAAATCATGATAGAAATCTTCATGTATTTGACCACCACTATGTCAGATATAATGTATGCAGTGAGTTTGGTGTCAATGTTCAGAGAAACACCCAAGGAGACTTATTGGCAAGCAGACAAAAGGATTCTAAGGTATGTCAATGGTACAAAGGAATATGGTATTATGTATGCTGCAACAAATGATTTTAGGTTGGTTGGTTACACTGACAATGATTGGGCAGGAAGTGTCAATGATATAAAGAGCACATTGGGATATGATTTTCATTTGGGTTTTGGAGGCATTTCATGGGCTTCCAAGAAGCAGTTGATAGTGTCATTGTCAACAGAAAAAGTTGGTTATGTCACCGCAATAGCAGTAGCATGTCAAGTAGTTTGGATGGGAAGGATGCTGAGGAATCTTCGCCACAACCAAAAGGGAAGGACAACTATTTTCTGCGACAACACTTCCACAATTACATTGTCAAAGAATTATGTTTCTCACAGCATGACCAAGCACATTGATGTTAAATATCATTTTATTAGAGAATTAATTAGCAATGGTGAAATTGTGTTACAACACTGCATGTCACAGCAACAATTTGTTGATATTTTTGACAAAGCCATTAGCATGTGAAAGTTTTGTTTATCTCAGAGATTGTTTGGGAATTGTGAATGGTGGTGGTTGTGATTAAGGGGGAGTGTTGGAAATATTAATCTCAGCCGCCACATTAAACACACTGATAGCAGCCATACTTTTTAAATGAATTTTGTAGGTTGTGATTTTGTTTGCAAGCAGAAGGACTGAAATTCTGAGAAAAAGTACAACGCTGACCATTCTACAACACATCAGATAGTTAAAGCACTTAATGAAGAGTTGGTAAATACGTATGGGAAAAAATTCACTCCATGACTATTATATACACTCCACAACACCTACAAGTTCAAAAAATCATTTATTATGTAAAATCACCCATATTGTGTATTAATGTTTTGATTTGGCATGTATTAATGAGTCAAAGTTGTATGTTTTGATAAATATGAATGTAAAAGTAATTTGCAAGGTTCAACAGGAGAGAGGGTGTAATTTCGTGAGGTAGTGAGGAGAAAATTATGGAGAAAATACTGGTGGTCCTGTGGAAACAAATATTTATATAGTTTTACACAGAGTTACTCCAAAACCCCTAGTGAAGCGTAAATCGTAGTAAGATATTTTCGTTTTACTTGGAGCAGTAGCCTCCAATTTATCATGCGAATGTATTTACATATGTTTTATAATATAATCCAAAGTTTGGTTTGTTGTGATATGGGTTTAAAATTTCATGAGTAGATTTACCGCAACCACATTTGTTTTACTTTGTTTTTCCATGAGTAAATTCCTGTGTTTTTGTTGAAATAAGGTAACAAGAATATTCAAATTTAAATTGTCCTTCAATTAAATTGTGAATTAAAATCAAATTTAGTCTTAACTACTACTTGGAAATAAAAAAATTATTTATTTTAAATTAATTAGTTGGAGAAATTCAAGTTAGAAGTCTTTCTGAAGTCATGAAAGAGTTATCCCTTAAATTAAGGAGATAAGATTGATTTATATTTGAGTTTTAATTAGTTAACTGAGTTTATTGAGTTAGGTCTAGTTAAATTAGTTCTAAACTGTTTGAGGAACTAATAGTGAGTTAACAGTCAGTTGATGCATTAATGCACTCAACTAGTGCTACACCAGTTAACTGAAGATTCCCTCATCAAAAACTCATGCATGTCCATTCTGAGAAAGACCCAGTTGAGATTAATGTTTAAGGACAATGTACTATCATTTGCATGTGTTTTCTCATCAAGAAAACTCATGCATGCAGTCAAGGATTTATCCTTGAGGATTGCGCAATTTTGAAGTTTTTTTTTTTCACTTACTAAGAGAAAAATCATCCACAAGGAACAACGCAAGGAAATAGGAGCTTGGAGGGTAGAGAGGAAGGTTGGAGAGAAGCCAAGATTGCCTGTGAGCATCGGTGAGGATTGTACTGAGATCTGGCTAGCTATGAGAGCTAAGGCTTTGTGTAATTCCTATGTATTTCCACCATGTATGATAATACAATAGTGTGGGGTTTTTATCTGAGACTTTCCCCAAAGTATTTTCATGTGCATTGTGCCATTGATTCTTCTTCTTTTGGTTATATTGTTCAGCTCGATTTTTAAGCTTCCGCAAATTGATAGTAGAAGTAGGTTATAGTATCCTATTTTTATTTATATTTCATTATCCAGTTAACCTATCATAGATTTTCTACATGGTATTGGAGCTGTGAATAGTATACTGAGAAGAAAATTTGATGTTTGAAGTTTGGGGTTGCAGGTGCAAATCGAATTCATATCATACTTCAAGCTTGGCCAATGGCGTTCTATGGCTTGAGACTCAAGTATTCCTTGGAAGATAGCTCGAATTACATAGCATGGAAAAATAGAATGGAGGATGTATAAGAAGACAATGGCTTGAAGGAATTCATTGATCAAGAAATCCCAGAGCCAGCTTTAACTAATGCACAAGAGTTGGCTGTATGGAAGAAGTGTGTAGCAAAGGCGAGACAGATCATCCTTGAGGGAGTTCAAGACCATATTTTCTCGAGTCTCCATGGAAAGGATACTCCATTTTCAATGTGGAAGACATTGAAGGACCTCTACCGGAACAATAGCGACAAGAGGAAATTGGCGCTCAAGGATAAGCTTTGAAGAATCAAGATGGAGAAGGGAAATACTATTTCCACATATCTAAACAAGCTCACCACCTACAAAGATGAGCTTGGTAGTATGGGAATAACTACTTCTAATGATAATATGGTGAGCCTCACTCTCCTTGGCCTTCCAAAGAGTTGGAATAACTACGAGGACTCTGCGAATGGAAGGGAGAAACTGCTGGATTGGGAATGACTATGGTCAGATCTTATGCAGGAGGAGATCAGGAGGAGCACACAAGATGGTTCTTCATCCAAGAATGATGATGAAAAAAATCTGGCCTTAGCAAGTAAGGCAAGGAAAGGGAAGGGGAAGGCTTTCCATTTCAAATCGAATTCTTCCCATGGTGGGAAGAAGTGTGACATGTCTAAAGTAAGATGTTTTAATTGTCACAAGATGGGACATTATGTGACTAATTTCCCATTGAAGAAGTCTAAGAAGGGATCCTCGGAAGGATCGGAAGGTGAGGCATTAGCCTCTCAGTTCAAAATGGACTTTACCCTCATCGCATGCATGGTGTCATCGATGATGGGTCATGTCTAGTAGCTTAACGATGGAGCCTCATTCCACATGAATAGTGATAAAAATTTATTCAGTGCCTTGGAGGAGAAAGACCTCAAGATGCACATAGAGATGGGTGACGACGGAAGGTATAGTGTTTCAGGAGTGGGCACTGTTGCTTTTCAGAGGGAGCATGGAGCTCCTCTCACCTTGAAAGATGTGATGTATGTGGCTGGACTGAAGAAGAACTTGGTATCAGTCACGATGTTGGAGGAAAAAGGCTACGATGTTGTCTTTAGTAAAGGAAAGGCATTCCTAAGACGCATAGCCACAAGTCAAACCAAGAAGATAGGGATTCGGGTGAAGAATCTCTATAAACTAGAGGTAGATGATTGTGCAACATTGAGTACAAAAGTGAAATTGGTGCAAAGCCAAGACATTGGCAAGTTGTGGCACAGGCAATTGGGCCATTTGCATCATGGGGCTTTGAAGATAATGCAACAGATATCTACAGGACTTCCCAATGGTAAACTTGAGAAAGTTGGCACATGCAAAGGTTGTACCTTGGGAAAGTACACCAAGTCTTCCTTTCATGATCAAGACAGTTGAGCAGAAGCTATCTTAGAGCGAGTTCATACTGATTTGTGTGGACTATTCTTGATGGCATCCACAGTGAAGCAAAGCTATTATGTGATTTTCATTGATAACTATTCTCATAGATGTTGGATTTTTTTCATGTAGAAGAAGGACCAAACTTTCACAAAGTTTTGTGAGTTCAAATCTTTGGTCGAGAAAGAGTTAGGGAAGAATATCAAGGCCTTGAGAAGCAACAATGATGGAGAATATGTCTCTCAAGAATTTAAGGACTTCTATGGAGCGGAAGGAATTAAACGAGAGTTGACAGCACCTCATAACCCACAGCAGAATGGGGTGGACGAGAGGAAGAACGGAACTATTGTAAGGGCAACACGGGCAATTCTGCATGAACAAGGCCTACCACTTCACTTGTTGGCTGAGGCATGCAACACAGTGGTCTATTTGCAGAATAGAAGCATGCATTGCATACTTGGGATGAAGACACCAGAGGAAGATTTCTCCGGTAAGAGACCAGATGTGGGTCACTTTAGGATATTTGGCTCATTAGTATATTGCCATGTGACAAAGGATGCATGGAAGAAGCTTGAGCCGACAGCAGAGTTGGGCATATTTTTGGGGTACATTGATACACCTCACAACTATCGGGTGTAGTTGCCTACCAGTCAGAGGACAGTGGTTCGCAAAGATCTCAAGTTTGATGAGCAGAAGGCCATGCGAGTTTCCCTTGAGAGGGAGCTCCAACTACAGACTGTGGAGGAACTATTGGTTCCTAAGGAGAAGGAGCCTCAGACTGATGTGGAGCAGTTGCATGCAGAGGTTCCAGGAGTGGAGACATCCACTCAAGCAGAGTCTTCCAAAGATGGAAGGAAGTGCACAAGAGAAGCTGATAGATTGTTGGAGGATGCGAGAGAGAATGTGGGAGCACCATATTTTCAGTGCAGATAGAGGAGGTCACCTGAGAGGTACACTGGATACATGGCCCTTGTTGGGGAATGTGTTGAGACCAAGCCATATTCCTTTGAGGAAGTAGTGCAGCAGTCAATTTGGGTTGATGCTATGGTGGAGGAGTATGACTCCATAGTTCGTAACAGTGTTTGGGATGTGGTTCTAAGACCAAAGAATAAGTCAGTTGTGAGTTCATGTTGCCTTTACAAGGTAAAGCAAGCTACTAATGGTAGTGTGGAGAAGCATAAGGCAAGATTTGTTGCCTGTGGCTTTTCACAGGTCGAGAGGATCATGTTGCTACAGTATATTTCGACAGAGGAGCAAGATGCTAACATTTTGACACAGGCATTGTCAAAGTGTAAATTCGAGTTCCATAGAGATAAGATTGGGGTGGGAGATAATCCATTTCTTATTAAGAGGGAGTATTGAATATGGAAACAAGAATATTCCAATTTAATTTGTCATTGAATTAAATTATGAATTAAAATCGAATTTAGTCTTAACATCTACTTGGAAATAATTAATTAATTTATTTTAAATTAATTAGTTGGAGAAATTCAAGTTAGAAGTCTTTCTGAAGTTCTGCAAGAGTTATCCCTTAAATTAAGGAGATCAGATTGAGTTATATTTGAGTTATAATTAGTTAACTCAGTTTACTGAGTTAAGTTAAGTTAAATTAGTTCCAAACTGTTTGAGGAACTAATAGTGAGTTAATAGTCAGTTGATGCATTAATGCACTCAACTAGTGCTACTCCAGTTAAATAAAGATCCCTGATCAGAAACTCATGCATTCCTATTCTGAGAAAGACCCAGTTGAGATTAATGTTCAAGGACAGTGTACTATCAGTTTCATGTGTTTTTTCATGGAGAAAACTCATGCATGCGGTCAAGGATTCATCTTTGAGGATTGCGTAGTTTTGAAGGGTTTTTTTTCCACTTGGTAAGCAGAAAATCATCCACAAGGAATAGCGCAAGGAAATAGGAGCTTGGAGAGCATAGAGGAAGGATGGAGAGAAGACAAGATTTTCTGTGAGCATTTGTGAGGATTGTATTGAGATCTGGCTAGCTATGAGAGCTAAGGCTTTGTATAATTCCTATGTATTTCCACCATGTATAATAATACAATAGTGTGGGGTTTTTATCTGAGACTTTCCCCAAAGTATTTTCATGTGTATTGTGCCATTGATTATTCTTCTTTTAGTTATATTATTCAACTCTCCCTTTAAGCTTCCACAAATTGATAGTAGAAGTAGATTATCCTATTCTGCTTTGATGTATATTGCATTATCGGTTAACCTATCACATATTTTCTACAATTTTATTTAAGCGTCTATTTAGTTGTGATTTCAATTCCACAACTAAAGATTTCCTTATCGCAACTGATTTGTTGAACCAAAATCCTCTCCTGTGCCCCTCTAAAATTTAAACCAATTTCGTATAGCCTGTCACTGACTTTAACAACGAATCAACTAGAAATGCCTTAAAATGCACATGTAGAGTCCAACCCTTGCCACGATGCCACTGCTGGTTGTTGTGCTTCGTAACGTGATGTGTGAATTCACTAAATATATGTACAAAGAAAAATATGGATATACAACAACCACCATAACAACACTCTTACTTTGCCCATTTTTCCTGTTAAAATTATAACGAGAATAGGTTTAATATACAGGAATTGAACACTCCATGCAGCATGAGAGCAGAGATTTTGCGCTTATTTTTTCTAAATACTAGAGGATTAATTGAACGGAACTTACGTACGTTAGAGAAAATATTTGGACCAATCATCATGCTTCTTTATCATCAATTTTTCCATTTGTAAAAAAAAAAATAATACTAGTATAGATTTATTTTAAATAC